>JAODAL010031748.1:0-47995 GCA_025379985.1 Phyllomedusa bahiana
TTTTTTTTTTCAACGCAATTTTCCTGATGAACCCCAGTATCTGGGGGGGAAAACGCGTTGGAATATTGGAATATTTATGCGTTATTGATCATCTTCCTATGACGCATCTCAATTCATAGTATTATTAAACATCAAACGTATATTGTCTGTTGTATTGTTTATTTATCACAGCACTTTTTTTGTTGTGCACCTCCTTTTTGTGGTAATATGTGTTTTTCTTTTTTTTCATTTAGATGTAGCTAGGGACAGGGTTAGTTTAGGTTCCAGTGTGGGGGCCCCCTTATTGGGGCGATTTCCCCTTTTTTTGAGGCAGACAGGTCTTTGATAGGGTATATTTGGGGGTTTGTCTTTTCGTTTTCTTTCTCAATTCTTATTTATTTTTTTTTAAAGTTAGTTTTTGTATCTTTATTCTAGGTGTTATCCTGTAGTTGTTTTGGTTAAATTTTTATTGGTATACCAGAACTTCATTTCATTATATCAAGGGTTCTCTACACCTTTACATCGTGCTAAAGTAGAGTACATGGTGGTGTTTGTGTATAGTGTAGGTAACCTGTGCTGTACTGTCATGTAATGTATGATGTATAGTGTAGGTAACCTGTGCTGTACTGTCATGTTCTGTATGATGTATAGTGTAGGTAACCTGTGCTGTACTGTCATGTTATGTATGATGTATAGTGTAGGTAACCTGTGCTGTACTGTCATGTTCTGTATGATGTATAGTGTAGGTAACCTGTGCTGTACTGTCATGTTATGTATGATGTATAGTGTAGGTAACCTGTGCTGTACTGTCATGTTATGTATGATGTATAGTGTAGGTAACCCTGTGTTGTACTGTCATGTCTTTGTATGATGTATAGTGTAGGTAACCTGTGCTGTACTGTCATGTAATGTATGTGTATAGTGTAGGAAAACCTGTGCTATACTGTCATGTTATGTTTTGATGTATAGTGTAAGGTAACCTACGTTTGTACTGTCCTGTTATGTATGATTCATAGTGTAGGTAACCTGTGCTGTACTGTAATTTTATGTATGTTGTTTAGTGTAGGTAACCTGTGCTGTGCTGTCATGTTATGTATGGTGTATAGTGTAGGTAACCTGTGCTGTACTGTCATGTTATGTATGATGTATAGTGTAGGGAACCTGTGCTGTACTGTCATGTTATGTATGATGTATAGTGTAGGGAACCTGTGCTGTACTGTCATGTTATGTATGATGTATAGTGTAGGTAACCTGTGCTGTACTGTCATGTTATGTATGATGTATAGTGTAGGTAACCTGTACTGTCATGTTATGTATGATGTATAGTGTAGGGAACCTGTGCTGTACTGTCATATTATGTAAGACGTATAGTGTAGGTAACCTGTGCTATACTGTCATGTTATGTATGATGTATAGTGTAAGTAACCTGTGCTGTACTATCATATTATGTATGATGTATAGTGTAGGTAACCTGTGCTGTACACTGTACTGTGATTATATGTATGATGTATAGTGTAGGTAACCTGTGCTGTACTGTCATGTTATGTATGCTGTATAGTGTAGGTAACCTGTGCTGTACTTTCATGCATGATGTATAGTGTAGGTAACCTGTGCTGTACTGTCATGTTATGTATGCTGTATAGTGTAGGTAACCTGTGCTGTACTGTCATGTTATGTATGATGTATAGTGTAGGTAACCTGTGCTGTACTGTCATGGTATGTATGCTGTATAGTGTAGGTAACCTGTGGTTGTACTGTCATGTTATTTTATGATGTATAGTTTGTAGTAACCTGTGCTGTACTGTCATTTTTATGTAGGGAAGTATAGTGTAGGTAACCTTGTGCTGTACTGTCATGTTATGTATGATGTATAGTGTAGGAAAACCTGTGCTGTATGCCATGTTATGTATGATGTGTAATGTAGGTAACCTGTGCTGTACTGTCATGTTATGTATGATGTATAGTGTAGATAACCTGTGCTGTATCCTGTACTGACTATGTATGGTGTATAGCGTAGGTAATCTGTGATGTATGATGTATAGTGTAGGTAACCTGTGCTGTACTGCCATGTTATGTATGATGTATAGTGTAGGTAACCTGTGCTGTACTGTCATGTATGATGTATAATGTAAGTGACCTGCGCTGTAGCGTCATGTTATGTTCAGTGCATAGTGTAGGTAACCTGTGCTGTGATGTATGATGTATAGTGTAGGTAACCTGTGCTGTACTGTCATGTTATGTATGATGTATGGTGTAAGTAACCTCTGCTGAACTGTCATGTTATGTATGATGTATAGTGTAGGCAACCTGTGCTGTACTGTCATGTTATGTATGATGTATAGTGTAGGTAACCTGTGCTGTACTGTCATGTTATGTATGATGTATAGTGTAGGCAACCTGTGCTGTCATGTTATGTATGATGTATAGTGTAGGTAACCTGGGCTGTACTGTCATGTTATGTATCATGTATAGTGCAGGTAACCTCTGCTGTACTGTACTGTTTTGTATTATTTATAGTGCAGGTAACCTCTGCTGTACTGTCATGTTATGTATGATGTATCGTGTAGGTAACCTGTACTGTACTGTCATGTTATGTATGATGCATAGTGTAGGTGACCTGTGCTGTACTGTCATGTTATGTATGATGTATAGTGTAGGTAAGCTGTGCTGTACTGTCATGTTATGTATGATGTATAGTGTAGGTAACCTGTGCTGTCCTGTCCTGTCATGTATGATGTATAGTGTAGGTATCCAGGGCTGTACTGTCATGTTATGTATGATGCATAGTGTAAGTATCCTGTACTGAACTGTCATGATATGTATGATGTATAGTGTAGGTAACCTGTGCTGTACCGTCATGTTATGTATGATGTATAGTGTAGGTAACCTGTGCTGTACTGTCATGAATAATGTATAGTGTAGGTAACCTGTGCTGTACTGTCATTTTATTTATGGTGTATAGTGTAGGGAACCTGTGCTGTCATGTTGTGTACGATGTATAGTGTAGGTAACCTGTGCTGTTCTGTCCTGTATAGTGTAGGTAACCTGTGCTGTAATGTCATGTTATGTATGAGGTATAGTGTAGGTAAATTGGCTGTACTGTCATGTTATGTATGATGTATAGTGTAGGTAACCTGTGCTGTACTGTCATGTTATGTATGGTGTATAGAGTAGGTAACCTTTGTTGTACTGTCATGTTGTGTATGATGTATAGTGTAGGTAACCTGTGCTATGCTGTACTATAATGTTATGTATGATGTATAGTGTAGGGAACCTGTGCTGTACTGTCATGTTATGTATGATGTATAGTGTAGGTAACCTGTGCTGTAATGTCATGTTATGTATGATGTATAGTGTAGGTAACCTGTGCTGTACTGTCATGTTATGTATGATGTATAGTGTAGGTAACCTGTGCTGTACTGTCATGTTATGTATGATGTATAGTGTAGGTAACCTGTTACTGTCATGTTATGTATGATGTATAGTGTAAGTAACCTCTGCTGAACTGTCATATTATGTATGATGTATAGTTACATAGTACGGTTGAAAGAAGACACGTGTCCATCAAGCTCAACCAATGGTGGGTAAAATGTGGGTGAAGGGAGAGAGACAAGGACATTAAGCCCAGCCTCACCACTGGTTAATGCCCTGGAACCTGCAAGAAATGAAACCAATCTGCTGCAGTGGAGACCCCATCTCTGACCCCAGAGCCTCAAACCCGCCAGGATCCAGAATTTTTCATAGCTTACATTATGCAATTAAATATCTTTAGTTCCAGGTAGGTATCTAAGCCTTTCTTGAAACTGTCTACTGTTCCTGCTGTGGGCCCGCTCCTCAAGGCGGCTATTCCACAGATTCACAGTTCTTACAGTGAAGAACGCTCTTCTCCATTTGGGGATTGAAATTTTTTCTTCTCTAGTCGAAGGGAATGTGCCCTTGTCTTTTGAGGGGCTACACTTTAAATAATTTCTCCCCATACTTTTTTTAGGGACCATTTATATATTTTATATAAATTAATCATGTCCCCCGAAGCCGTCTTTTCTCAAAAAATAATTAAATTTACTACCTCTCCTCTAACTAAGGTCCTTTCCCCCTTTAAATTTTTGGATGCTGTCTTTGTCGCTCCTAGCCCCTTTTTACATTTTTCTTAAACGGGGGCCCCAAAAACGAACAGCATATTCAAAGTGGGACCACCAATGCTTTAAAAGCGTAAAATTTCATTCTTGTCCCGTAGTCCGGCCTCTTTTTTACTCCCAAATATCTAATTTGCCCTAGGGCAGTGATGATATTGAATGCTTTTGTAGTCTATGTTCTACAAAAACCCCCAGATCTTTCTCAACAACGTTTCCCAAATTTTTTTCTCCCCCTAGGACATTTTTGAGCCTGTAGATTATTTCTCCCCAGATGCAGTTTACTTTTACCCACTTTTGAAGCCTTTTGCCAAGGGGATGCTCAAGCACCAGTGTTCCGGGTTTTGCTTGCAATTTTTGACATTTCCATAGATTGCACTCCCCTGCCTAGCTTGGGTCATCTGCAAAAATCAGGGTGCTATCGACCCCTTCCCTATATTTTTAAAATAAATACATTAAATAAGAGAGGCCCTAATACTGGCCCTGGGGCAACCCCCTTTAAACCCGGGGGCCAAACCGGAGTAGAGTCATTTCCCCCATACAACTGGAGACCACTCGAGTAGGAGTCATTTACCACCACTCTCTGATACGATCCAGCAGCTATTTTTGATCCTTTTACACCTGTATCTTAGTGTAGGTAACCTGGCTGTACTGTCATGTTATGTATGGTATAGTGTAGGAAACCCTGTGCTTTTCTGTCATGTTTGTAATGTTAAGCTAGGTAACCGTGCTGCAGGGTCATGTTATTTTTGTTTATAGTGTAGGAACCCGTGCTGACTGTATGTTATGTATGATGTATAGTGTATTTAAACCGTGCTGTCTGTCATTTTGTAGATGTATAGTTAGATAACCGGGCTGTATGTCATGGTATGTATGATGTTTAGGTGGGAAACCCCTTGCTGCAGTCATTTATGATGATGTACAGTGTAGGTAACCTTGCTGTAATGTCATGTTATGTATGTGTATAGTGTAGGAAACCCTGTGCTGTATGATTTTATGTATTTTATAGTGTAGGAACCCTGTGCTGTACTGATTTTATGTGGATGTTTTTGAGGTAACCTGCGTGTATTGTATGTTTTGTAGGATTATAGCGTGGGTAACCTGTGCGTACTGCCATTTGTTTTGATGTATAGTGAGGTAACCTGTGCTGCACTGTCATGTTATGAAATGATGTTTTGTTAGGAACCCTGTGCGTACTTTTTTTTAAATATAGTGAGGTAATTTTTTGCTATCTGTCATGTTTGTATGAGTACAATCCTTGGGGGAATGTTGGTCCTGCTGATCGCCACTTGGAGACCCTTTTCTTCAGTACAGATTGGTTCTGCCTTCGGGTAACTTACCGAATGTAGGATAAACTCTGCTCCTTGTTGTTTTGTTCAGGTCTTTTTATGGAATCCTTTCAGGAAAGGTCCCGGGAGAGAAGTTTTTGGCGGGGAAAAAAACCGGGATCAAATGGCAGTGAATGGTAAGAAAACCCTTTCCAAAAAATCTTTTTCTTTTATTTTTCCCTTTTAAATCACAGAAAGCCATTTACTTCCCCAAAATTCTTCCCCGATTCCCAAAGGAGGGGAATTTTTTTTACAAATATCACTAGATCCTGCTGATCTTTTACCACTATATTCCCGGCCCTGGTACAATGTTTACCCCAAATGGCTACAAAAACCCCCTGTACAGATACAATTCAGTCACCCGAAATGGAGAGCAGATTTCGATTTGAAAAGGGCCCGGGTGCGGAAACACATAAAAGAGAACCTTTCCCCCCAAAGGAAAATTTCATTGTAAAGCCTCATTTTTCAGCCTTTTGGGGCCCTTTGGGGCCTCAGGGGCCCTGGAAACATCCCCTGTGGGATATTGGGTCCAAGGACCAACCTTGTGGATAGTGAGGTCAATGAGCCTCTCCTTAGTGGGTATTGAATTCCATGTACCAGTCACTGGAGGGTTCTGGTTCCAATTTCTTCCCAAAAATAAGGGGTTTTTTGAGTCCATAAAAAGAACCGTTTTAAGGTTTTTGGGATCCGGTTTTACCAGTCCTTTTAAAAAGGGATTTGCTCCTCCTATTCTTGAAAAGGTCCAGGGGGTAGGAAAAATTTTGGGGATCATCATGGGCCAATGGGGGACAAATTTTTTTTGATTTTTTTTGAATTTTAAAAAAGGTTTCCCTTTGGCCCCAGGAAAAAACCCCCGGAAAACATTGTTTTAAAAACCCCTGAGAAAAATGAAATAAAACATGAGGGTTTTGGTTCCCCGGGGCTGTCCTAAGAGGGGGGGGTTGTTTTATATATTTAAAATATTGTCGATCTACAAATTTTTTTTTGCTCTAAGCATTTAAAATTAAAATTAAAACTGCTTAGGGGCTGTAAAAACCAAAAAAAGTAGAACATTGTTAAATTTTTGCTATTTACAAAGGGTTTCCTTTTTCCACATGTCACCCCCGCCCAAATTTTTGGAAAAACTCTGTATAAATTTGGGCCGTTTAAGGGGGGCAGAGCCTCTTAAACCCAGTGGGTTTGGGCAGTTTTATTATTTTGGGGGAGAACAGTGGGTGCCCCCCAAAACCCCCTGTGGTCAAAAGTGAGAGTTTTGTGGGTAAAATTTGTGAAGGGTTTTTTATGGGGAGGCCATACTGGAGTGTCCCCCAGTGATTTAAAAACCTTATAACCCGCCAGGATGGCTTTATGAGGGATCAGTCCCATTGGTTAAAGCTTCTATGTGAAGGGAAAAACCAGACTGAACCTTGGTTTAAATTTTGGGATTGGACATGAAATTTTTGGGGAAAGGAAAAGTCTCTTGGGGCGGCTAGGACCTCTTTATTGGTTCCCTTTAAAAAAAAGGGTGAAAATTGGTGGGCTTAGGTTGTTTATTATGATCAGATAAAGGGGGTCAAACTGCGGGGCCCCCCCAGCTGTTTGGGGAAAAAACAACCCCCAAACATGCATTTGTATAATCTAAACAGGGGCATAATGGGGGGTTGTAGTCTCCCCAAAAGGGTGGAGGGCCCCGTTTTTACACCCTGATCTAGGAAAGGGCATTGATCTGGGAAAGGATGAAAAGTAATAGTACATTTCTAATGTCTGGTGCTTTTTTCCCCCAAAATCTCCCTGGGTTTCCGGGTTTCAGCTCTATCGTTTTTGTCTGTGATTTTCATTAGAAAAACCTCTTTAATTCTTAGAAGTGAAAGAGTATAGTTCCTAATTTATTGGGTCCCCTAACAAGCACCTTGTGGTGATAGTTGAATTTATTGAGAAGAATCTGGGGACAGCTTTCTGTTAGTTCTTATATGAGCCAATTTTTTTTTCATATTCAAAGCTTTTTTTGAAAGAAAAAATGAAGATACAAAAACAGGGTTGAAAACAACCTTCAAAGGAAACTTAGAGAAAGATTCCTTGTTTAAAAAATGAGATAAAAAACCTTTAACCATCTCCCGCCAGAGTTGTTAAAAAGTTCTTCATCACTTTTTGAGCACTTTTAAAAAACCCCATCCCACAAAACGTTCAACCCCTTGTGCAGGAAATATCTAGAAAACCACCTAGTTTTGGGCTGGGGAAAATGGAGATTTATATATTTTTTTTCTACGGGAAAAAATTTTTAATAAAGGGCCCTTGGAGAACCAAATTTTTTCATCATCTGTAAAAAGTAAGGTAAAACCCAAAAACCATTAAACTGTTTTTGACCTTTGGGGAGAAAAAAGAAAACAATTTAAAATTTGGGCAATATTGTACAAAAAAGGAGAGGGGATTATGGAGAGCCCCCCAAACGCATCTTTACCCTTTCCGCAGACATGAAAGGTGTTTTTTTCCCCCGGGAAATGTTCCAACCCCAAAGCCTTTGCTCCCTCAGGGTAACCCTCTGCGCCTTGAATGCCCGCATAATCGCCGAGCCCGAGAAAGGGCCCTCCCGCCTGACCAGGTTGGGGCCGATAATTTTATCCAAAGGGAAGGGAAAGATCCCCCTCTTATCTCTTCCCTCCCTTGGGGAAAAAAGCAACTCCTTTAAAACCAGGCCGAGATGGAAGGGGTTTTTCCACAGATCTCCATAGCCCCAGGTATTAAGGCTTTAGCGGGGATCGAGATAAAGATCAAATTTTGACCTTTTAAACACATTTTAAACGGGAGAGGGGGACCAAAAGTGGGAAACCTTCTTTAATTTAATCCCAGATACCAATTCTATCACCTGTAGAACCTTATTCCAAAAGTCCTGTAGAACGGGGCATGTCCACCAAATGTGGGTCATGGAGCCTTCGACATAGCCACATCTCCAACAGTTACTAGGGACTAGAGGAAACAGAGTATGCAACAGAGTGGGCACTCTGTACCATCGGGAGAGCTCCTTAAAGTTAAGCTCTTGTATTCTACTGGAGACAATGGATTTATAAGAAAGAATGCTCGCTTTTTGCCAATCCTCCTCTGCAATAGTTCTCCCAAGTTCATATGAGCCAATTTTTATTAGTATTTAATTTTTCATTTTAAACCATAAAATATTATATGACTTAGGTGACTTCAAGTTATTGACACATTTTTTTTAGTTTTTGAGTAAGTATAAGAAAGAGAACCTTTCTATGGACTTACTTGCTATGTACTTATATTTTTGCTCAATAGCTATAATTTTCAGATATACATTTTTAAATATTCATATTATTTGAGGAAAAACCTGTGTTTCGGTTTCCAGGTGAAAACATTATCAGAGGCCCCATAGGATGTCTTTCATCTCCATTTTATAAAATAGAAGATAATCAGTCAAGAATGGAAAAAGCAGGAATCGGACATCAAAGAATTTACAAACTTCAAAGGTGATTTTCATGCCCAGAATGTGTGATATCTTTTAGTAAGAAATCATTTGATGTAGTACATCAGAGAATTCACACAGGAGAGAAGCCATTTTCTTGTCTGGAATGTGGGAAAAGTTTAACTCATAAATCAAATCTTGAATCAGAGAATCAGAGAATTCAAACAGGAGAGAAACCATTTTCTTGCTCAAAATGTGGAAAGTCTTTTAGCCAGAAAACATATTTTGTTGGACATATGAAAATTCACAGAAAGAAGAAATAATATTCATGATCAGTATATTGGAAATGTTTTATCCAGGAATTGTTTCTTGTGGAACAACATAGAGGTCACGCTGGAGAGAAGCCATTGTAATGTTCAGATTGTAGGCCGATGTGGAGAACCATTGTAGGAACTGCTGTGTCATCTTCTGATACATGACTGGACTACAGATATGTGGCACTTAAATGTCTCCATAAAGATTTTTAAAAATGAAAGATGACTGCTTGCCCCAGAGAGACTTCTGTTCTGATCTCAGTGACGTCTGTTGTGTGTAAATGGTCTGGGTCATCATTGATAATTGTCTCCGGGATAGGGAAGGTCAGGGATTCATTTTGGAACAATGAGAACCGTTACCAGTATAATAAATTTTTAAGGAATACCTATATTCTTAGCTGTAACCAAAGTCAATTTCTAGGAATTAATAAAATACAATATTTTTATGATAAAAATATATTGATAAAATATATTTTTATTCATAAACACACAGGTTAATTGAGAATGAGGCTACTTGTCCAATGGCCAACAACCTCCGGGCACATAAGAAAGTTCCTGCCTGTACTAAGGGTCAGTTTTTTATTGATGTTCCTATACTGATCTTGACCTCTGTGTTGCTGTACTTTTGCTATCGCCTGGATCCTGTAACTTCTACTGATGTACCTGCCACCATTCCAGATTATTACCTTCTGCTGTTACCTGTCGCCATGCTAGTCTACTACCTGCCCTAGACCCTCCACTCCCTATTCCTGCATTTCTATGTCTGGCACTTTGGCTGTCACCAAAAGCGATCACATAATGGTTAGTGACCTGGGAGTCCCACACAGCCAATTCCAACCCACCATTTGGAAAAACAACAGTAGTATCAGTCAGGTTTCCTCGAAATCCAGTTATGCCAGGCACCCAGTTAAAGGATATAGGGGAGGAAACCAGTTACTGTTACAATTATCAGACCTTGACATCACTAATCTCCTCTATGTCTGCTCTGGGCACACCTGATTATTAAATGGCATTCTCATTGTATTGCATTGTAATGGCTGGCCACGGCACAGCAGTCCTCACACAGTCAAATGGCACACAGCAAAGACCAATAGCATCTTACTCAGCCAGACTAGATTCAGTGGCAAGAGAAACCCCCCCCCCCTCCACCTTGGGTATATGGGTGGTAACTGCAGAACTAGTACTGCTCCACAAAGTCCCTGAGATTGTAATAGACTACCCCATCTCAATATACAATGTTCATGGTATTCTCTCTCAAAAGTCAACATGACACCTCTCCATATTATGTCAGCTGTGCCTCCAGTGTCCATTGCTGATGCCCCCACACACTGACCAGGTGTAAAATCTTTAACACTGCCACCTTATTATTCCTGAACCTAGATCCAAAGGGGGGAGGAAGGAGAGGATATGAGATAAACAAGAAGAACTTGATGGTATGGCCCTAATGGCACAAAAAACAACAGGAACTGTCCATGTGAAAGAGTCCTCACTCACTAATCTAAATTTTTACCTTTTTTTATGGCTCTAGGTACCAGGAGAATGGGAAGTACCACACTGGATATGCAGAACATGAGATAGTAAAAGCCAATCCCACCCCACCTGTCTGCGCAGGAGGCAGAGTTGAAGGCACTCACATAGGCAAACAGTCAAAGGTAAGACTGGGAAAATATACACAGACTCACAATATACATTCAGAACATCCCATTATTATGGCTCCATATTGAGAGCCCAAGCATTCCTAACATCAAATGGAAAATGCATCAGAAATTCAGAAAGTGACAGAGACCTGATGGAATCCCTGTTATTGTCCACATGGCTTAGAATAATAAGCATCAGGGCACACACAAATCTTATACCACCAGAGTAAGGGGAAACACTATAGCATACAAGGTGGTAAAACAGGCGGTGAAAAAGCCTAAAATTAGGGATCCTGTGAATGTACAGGTTGTGTCCATGTTAGACCCTATCACTGCAGATGTCCTTAAGATCCTTCAACACTGAGTTCAGTAAGGGGCGTGGGAACAGCAGGGAGCCCAATAAGACAAGGCTGGCCTGTGGTGTGTGGGCAATAAGTTCTACCTCCTGCCAGTTCTATTCCCAGTGATGGCGCAAGCCGCCCATGAACTGATCAACCAGTCTAAGACCCCATGTGATTTTCCTTAATAGACAAATTTTGTTTTACACCTGGCTTTAGCATTGCCACAGCCATCTCCTAAGCCTGTATGACGTGTGCATAACACAATACAGGACAAGTATTAAACATATCCCTCGACCACTGTACCGCTTCCAAAGAGTGCAAATTGATTATGTACTAAGACTCAAGATAGGAATATATGAATATGTTCTTGTGTTTTTAACGCCTACCTGATACCCAAAGCAACAGCAAAGGCACCTGCCCAAAAAATGATTAGAGAACTTGTTTGTCAATTTGGACTACTAGAAACAATAGAAAGTGACAAAGGGACACACTTCACAGGAGAGGTTATGAGGTAAGTGACAAGTGCACTAGGTATAAATTAGGTCTCTCACATCCCCTACCACCCTCAGAGCAGTGGAAAGGTAGAGCAATTAAATGGAACTTTAAAGTTGAATATACAGAAAGCTATGGAAGAAGCAGGAAAGTCATGACCAGGGTTCCTGCCACTAGCCCTGTTCTCGGCACACGCAACAGGAAGCTAGGACTGTCTACCTATGATATCCTGTTTGGTACTCCTTCCAAGATAAGGCTCCATTTTTCCCAGGTTTAACAAATTCAACACAGCAGCCTCATTAAGACAGCCCATTTCAAGTCCTGATGAAAACAGAAGCCTAAAGCTAGAGGGAAAGGATCACTCCCCGGTTTGAATAAAGGAAGATGAAGAACTCTGTCTTCCTTTTCCTGATGGCCCATATGGGAGTGGTAACTTATACATTTGGAACAATAAGTTCCTCCAGCATCATAAACTATAATGTGTCTGACTTGAAAATAATGCACAAGCTACGGTGACTGTTGGATATGTATGCACACCCCGGCAAGTGCCAGAACTATGCCATACCTAGCAGCTCCCATAACCTGAACGGAGCTGTCCACCATGCACTGTCACCTTCTGGTAAACCTGGAAGAGGATCAATGGTGGAATACCAGTGGAGTGCCCTTATTCATTGCGGGGTGGACACATTCCTCTTTCATTCAAATTAATCTGATCACAGACCCAGCTCAAACAGAGTGTGAGTGTGTGGATAGAAGAGGGTGGGGAATGAAAAAGAGTACCAGTCCCTGTAACAAGAATGGTAAAAATATTGGCCCCTGAACTAAACGTGTCAAACTGTAAGATCTACATCATTGACAATATATGACCACAAGTCAGGGAAAGACCTATTTGTCTGGTAGTAGACACTCATGATCCAAACAGGAAGGTAACCATTACTTTCCTATTGGAAATTGTGATGAGTGTGTAGCATTTGGAAATGGGACTACAACCAGCCCCACTCCATCACCAGGATAACGGTGAAAGTGCTGGAACATGGTGTGGCGATTTGGGGATAAAGAAGAAGAAAAGAACACGAGTGTACAATGGAGACGCCACCTTGTACATTGTAGTAATGGATCTGTTACTTAGATACATATCTGCTAGAGTTGCCAGAAGACATGAATTATATCTGTGGACAATCTATATACAGATGGATTTTCCTTAGTTCAGATGTGCACCATAGAAAGGCTGTCACAATCCACCTCTCTAGTTCCACAAAAAGATGTAGACATTAACAGCATACTCTAAATAAAAGGGCAGCAGATAATAGAGCAAGGAGGAATGGGGAACCTTATGTAGTTTCTATGAGTAAAGGTAATAAAATTGGCAGCATAAGATTTCTGTAACCTTTGGTTATGCAGACTTGGGATAAATGAATAGAGGCCACAGATTTCCTCCATTGCATTATCTGGGATGGTACAGGACTACAGAAATGCAACATCACATACGGTAGTTCTGGATTATTTTACAGCAAGGGAGGGAGGAACATGCCAGATAAATGTCCTTTTCTGCTTCCATTATATTGACCCAAAAGGAAACTTTTAAATAAGGGCTGATCCAAAAAAATTGGAGAAATGAGTGATAATTGGTTGAGGAAACAACAGGTGAAAACTACTCATGGTGGGTGAAATCTTGTCATTCTTGAACGTGGCAAATTGGTTCAAAGGCTTAGGTGGGTGTCTGATAAACATACTCCAAATGATAATCCAGGGAGTACTGCTCAGAATAGTAATGTGTGTGTGCTTAACATGCTTAATGCTTGCTAGAAGTAGATGCTGCTGATAGAAAAAAAAGCAAATAGTCGTATCCCACTGCGGCCCAAGTGAATATGATATCTTTGTCTCAGGGAGTGGGTGAGCAGAAAATGGGTAGTGAGCTTATAAATGTGTAGGCCATCTCTCTCTCGGGGAATCAGAAGAAATGAAGCATGTAAGGAAAACTCTGGGTAAGTGACTTAACCACATTTGAAGACCGTGAGGGGGGATTAGATCTCACATTATGCTCAAAAAGGGAGAAATAGTTACGGTCACCTTTATCTGCTTATTTTTTTATAGGTCACACTAAATGTGTTTATGACCAAAATGTAAACTTGGACATTTTTGATATTGTTAGCAAATATATGTCCTGTTTGCCACAAGATCCTCATCAAGAAATGGTCAATGGAAGATGTTTTACTGAGATAACTTATTTGCACTGCTTGTGATGTATGAACTGATTTGTGTAAAAAAACCATATAAACTGGTCAGGAGTCATTTTGTGACAGAGACAACACTTGCTCATCCAAGTGTTTGCAGATGTGATTGGGTTACCAAATTAATAAAGAAGACAGTCACCTATTGCAAAAACACTTTTCTCACCTTCATCACATTGCTTAAAAAGGCTAAAACATTGCATTGACATGGGGCAACAAAGTGCACCTTCTCTTTCCCATTGTTACTATTGGATTGCTGCAACTATTTAATTGTATTAAACATATATAGATATATCCTATTCACAACCAGTATTTCTGCTATAGCCTTTTATCGCTTTGTATTAAGGTACAGTCGTTGCCATTATGTGTGTACTACTGCGGTACTATTGCTACTGTTACCAAATCTAATGTGTTTCTGCTGTTTTGGTAATATTACCGAAAGACAGACTAAAAATAATCATACAAAAACTTGAATACAAAACATGTGGACTATAGAAAATCAGAACGTGTGTATTTAAATTAATTGACTTTTTTTGCTAAAAATGTCTCCATTACAGAAGTGATGGAATACACTGCATAATACAAGGAATCAAAACAGTATTTGTGTAAAAAGTGTGCATATAAAATGCAATTGTATTTAAACTCATATATAAATGTATTAGCATGTTTTTTCTTTAAATAGAATTTACAGGTATCAATTTACTGAAGTGTGAATGAGGTCATACAGTTACTATGGGATTAACAAACAAATATACATACAGAAGCAATACATATTATAAACAG
Organism: Phyllomedusa bahiana; assembly: GCA_025379985.1. NCBI lineage: Eukaryota > Metazoa > Chordata > Amphibia > Anura > Hylidae > Phyllomedusa > Phyllomedusa bahiana. The sequence goes on from JAODAL010031748.1 coordinate 14,630, forward strand.
AGATACACTTATCAGGGTATGCTCACATGACATAATGTCAGTCTGTACTTCGGCACGTAAGTGCACTTCAGTATGCCCAGAGTACCTGACATTACCTGTTCTCTCCCCCAGCGCAGAATACCTGCCCGGGAAAGAACAGACATGTCAATTCTTCCCGGTAATAACACACTGGGGATAATGAATGTCAGTGAAAGCTTCAGAGGAACGCCCTGCCAGCATGTCCCGCTGAAGTTGCAGGCATATAGCAGCTCGTACAGGACGCATTATTATACGCCAGCACTAAGTTCGTGTGAACATACCCTTATACTACAAGATTGTAATCTTTGCTGATTATGTAAGATATAACAATCTCTGATTCACAGTCAGCTCAGTGATATAGTCACCATACATGGACCCTCCACAGATTCGGTCCTTCTTTAGTCAGTGTCTCCTACTCAGCTTGGTCCATGTAGTGAACCATGCCTGGGCATTATATACTCATTGTGGACTCCAGTTGTGCACTCCCCTCCAGCCTGGAGATACTCAGTCTCAGCTTAATGACCACAGAAATGTTTGATCATCAGATTAAGCTTCTCTTCCCCCACATGCAACATGCAAAGAAAACAACACTAACCCCCCCCCCCCCCATTTAGCATCTTACGGCATTTGGAGAACATTATTTTATTTACACATTGTATTTGCAGGGTTGGTGCCTATTCTTGCTCCTAGTTAGCATCTGTAAGAGACACCATGGACAGTCAGAGAATTTCTGCTGTGAGAATTAATGTAATTGTAATCAAAGAGCATTTTGCATACTGATGAGGTACATTCATGATCATGTGTGAGACTGTCTGAATAGAATGTAAAAAAGATAAATGCTGCACAGTCTATCAAGACATTATAAGGATGACCACATAAATAAGTCCCCGAGTATACAGTATTGCCCACTGAATAAATCTCATAAATGTGTGAAGTAGAGTTCAGGATTTGAAACAAAGTGCACGGGATATGTAGACTTATGTGTTCTACCACCAATAGGTTTATATTTAGCGACCAAGGTTATTCTTCATAGTTGACATCCTTTATTTTTTGTGTAATTACATTTAATTGATAAATTATATAAAAATTGGCAAAATAATATCTTTTCTATTTTTTTAATGACTATATATGTATCTGCATTTATAAAACTTTCTTTTATAATTATTTTTCTTTATAATACAAGAACAATGAATGAGCGGATCTGGTTTATGGCAGTGGTCGCTCCGTCATTAATGATGTTTTGAGACATCAACAAATAAATGAAGTAGAATCTGTTTTTTTTTATATAATAAGAATAAGTGTTTCTATCACTATTCATCTGTCAGTAATGAGATAAGAGGAATCGGAGCTGCTCCGCCTGAATGTCGGCTTTGCCTCTAATAACACTAATAATACTGGAGGCTTTTTAATATCAGTGGTGTTATTATACCATTGGGATCTTGTATTGGTCAAAAAAAAAAAATGTCACCCATTTTCCATGGCTTGCTTTTTCTTTTTTAAATAGAACTTTAAGTGTTAATTAGTATCACATTTTCACGGCTACTTTCAGTTGATTTGTTTCCTCTATTCCAGTAGGTTAGCTCTGTATGAGATGAAACTGCTAAAGCCTCATGCCACTACTCTGTGCTTCTTCTCCTAGACCTGTCCTTTGCCTTTGAAACTGTCGACCATTCCCTCCTGCTAAAAATCCTCTCCTACCTCGGCATCAAGGACTTGGCCCGCTCCTGGATCTCCGCATACCTCTCTGATCGGACATTCAGTGTTTCTCACTCCGGTACCATCTCCCCCTCTCGCCTGTGCTCTGCTGGTGTCCCTCAGAGGTCAATCCTGGGCCCACTACTCTTCTCTATCTACTCTTTTGGCCTGGGTCAACTCATAGCTTCACACAGTTTTCAATACCACCTGAATGCGGACAACACCCAACTTTACATCTCCGGTCCTGACATTAACTCTCTTCTCTCCCGGATCCCAGACTCTATGTCATCCATATCCTCCTTCTCTTCCTGCCTGCTAAAACTAAATGTAGAGAAAACCAAATTCATCACCTTTCCACCATCCCACTCTATCTTTCCACCTGATCTGTCTATCATTGTCAACAGCTCTACACTATCAACAGTCCCACAAGTCCACTGCCTTGGGATAACCTTTGACTCCTCTTTTAAACCACACATCCAAACCCTTACCTCTGCCTCCACCTGAAAAATATCTCACTCATCCGCCCATTGCTCAACTTTGACACTACAAAAATACTAGTCAATGCTCATGTCATCTCTCACCTAGACTACTATAACATCCTTCTCTGTGGCCTCCCATCCAGCACTCTTGCTCCCATTCAAACCATCCTCAACTCTACTGCCCGTCTCATTCACCTCTCCTCTCTCTACTCTTCTGCCTTTCCTCTCTGTCAATCCCTTCACTGGCTACCCATTGCTCAGTGAATTCATTTCAAGTTACTTACCATGACCTACAAAGCTCTACATAACCTCTCTCTTCCATACATCTCTTCCTTAATCTCCAGCTACCTAACCTCTCGCACTCTCTGTTCCTCACAGGACTATCTTCTCTGCTACCAAAATTTCAGAAAAATAAAAGCAGCATTTATTTGAGGGAAGCAAGTTAAAAACCACATGTACAGGGAAAAAGCTTACGCGTTTCAGGCCACACACAATATCGGCCCTTAGTCGTAGCACATCGATATCCTCTGAGATTTCGCTGGACATCAACTTTTCTTCGTTTTGGATGTCTGCTGTTGTCCCAGTGGTCCGTGCAATCTTCTATGGATGGGTGAGCTGGCTTGAGCTTGTTTTCGTCTTCTTCTCTGCTCTCCTCTTCTCTGCTCTTCACATGTCTCCAAGACTTCTCTCGTGCTTCCCCCATTTTCTGGCACTCATTACCACAAGACATCAGGCTCTCCCAACTTTCACCAGTTTCAAAAGCATCTTGAAAACCCATCTCTTCAGAATAGCTTATAACCTTCAATAACCCCACCACCAGTACACCGCACCACAAACATGTCTGCCCCTCACCTTCTGTCTCTTCCCTTCTTCCTCATAGATTGCATGCCTTAGCGGGCGGGGTCCTCTCTCCATTTGTATCAGTTGTTAATCATTTATCGTCACCATTGTACTTGTTTGATATATGTTATGTATGTAACCCTCGTCAAATGCACAGCGCACTGGAATCAATGGCGCTTTAAAATAAATAATAATGGAAGCTGAGCGGCTCCGCTCCCGGACAATTCTGTGCATATTTTCTCCTTATGTTAATGATATAATATCAGGGTTATGATTGTTTTATAAACTAATTTCAGTCTAGCTGAGACTTGTCAGCCACTTGGAATTGAATTCCGGCTTCAACTGTATTTAATCTCTCTCCGAGCCTCAGTGTATGGACCGGAGGAAGGAGCACGAAACACATGGTCCTGAAATTATTATTCTTATCTTTTTATATTGGTGTTGTTAATATAAAGTGTTAATGAAATTTAAATCTATGAATCCAACCCTGCAATTTATTTGTTGTAACACTAGAATGGATTTGTAACTTTCCACTTAATTAGTATCTATGGTGTCCAGTATACTTTGCCTATATTGGGATGTAATTTCTGCCTCGGTCTGGGGCACTAAAGCTGGTGGTTTCTGGAGTGGCAGCAGGATACCTATTACATGTGAGCTGAGAGTTGTGGCCACAGATGTACACTGTAGATTATATGCAGATTGCTGCCCTAGGAGAGAGCAGTTGCTGTATCTTACTCTTTCTGTTATTTTTGTTGCACCTGAGAGATGTTTCAAATATCTAACAAGAGGCCGTTGAAAACCTAACTAATCTCCATCTCATTGGCTGGACTTTCCTGGAAGCTCCTGATAGATTATGAGCGACATTTATGAACGGGATTTACGCCTGTTTTCAGGCATATCCTGCGCCTCACCGGCCCGAATCCGCTGTCGGACGCAGGGATGCGATGTTTGGTGCAGCGTTCGCCACTTTCAGCTGCGCCTCGCATGAAGGGGCGTTCCGGGGCGGGACGCGGCGCGCTCGAAAAGTCTAAGGCATGTACGATCGTGGCTCGGCAAAGTGCGGCGCATTGCAGCGCTCGCCAGCTCCGACAGGCAGACCTGGTTGATTCTGGTCTAAATGATCCAGCAGAGGCGAAGTGAAGCGAGAACGGAACAGGAGAGGAAACATATAGAAGATCGCAACAAAAATCTCGGCTCTCAGCGCCGTGCGGCATGGAGTATGATTCCAAAAAAAATCGCCTTTATTAGGTGTAAAACATGATCTGAAAAAGAGCTGAAACCTAATAAAAAAATTAAAAAAATAATCACTTTCTAAAAATCTAGAACGGCGCTACATCAGGAATTAGGATATTGGAAATTGTTGGGAAATACAGTAATTCAAATTCTGTAAGCGCTTCTCATTGGTCGGCAGAAACCAGCCAATCAGAATAGGAGTGACAGAGACCCATTAAAATCTATGGAGAAGTATTGACTAATCAAAATCAAAGGCGGGACAGTTCAAAATACAGTAAAAATCGCCAAAATCAAATGATAAGACTCCCGAAGTTGTGCCGAACTGTATATAAAATGAACAATGGGGGTAATGAAAAAAAAATATTAATTCAATAAATTCATTTTAATTTCTTGATTTTCGTTAGGCAAGGATCAATAGTATATAAGAAATAAAAATTAATTTATTATTTATTTTTTTTCGTCACCCCCATATCATTGTTCATTTTATATACAGATCAGTACAACTTCAGCAGTATTATCATTTAATTTCTGCCATGTACAGTTTTATTATAGATTGCATTAGAAAACCCATAAGAGCGTCGCTCGCTCTCCCATTGGTCCAAATAACCGCGCCTCTTTTAAATTAGCCAATCACAAACAGAGCTCGCTCTGCATTTCTTTTCCCCATAGAACTCTATGAGAAGGTAGCTCAGCCGCTGATTGGCTAAGCTGGACGAGCCCTTCTTCCCCCCAACCAATCACAGTACTAGAATATTTCCCATAGACAGTAATAACTTTTAGGGCGCCCTCCCATCGCGCCCTTCTTTCTCCATTCAAAATAGACACACTACATATGATTGGTGGATTCATATCTGCCACCTGGGCTCAACCAATCAGCTCTTTTCTGCCTTTTTTTACTGTATTTTGAACTGTCCGCCTCTGAATTTGATTGGTCCATACTTCTCCATAGGTTATAATGGGTCACTGTCGCTCCTATTCTGATTGGTTTGTTTTTGCCAACCAATGAGAAGAGCTTAAACAATTTGAATTACTGTATTTCTCGGCAATTCTCTATATCCCAATTCCTTATGTAGCGCCGGTCACAGCGACAACAGCGTTGTTAGGGATTTGATTGATTTCTGTTTATAGAAGGTTTCAGCTCTTTTTCAGATATTTTACATCTAATAAAAATGATTTTTTTTATTAATAATTCATGCCGCACGGCGCTGAGCGCCGAGATTTCATTGCCCGGATCTCTTCATAGATTACAATGGGACAAATAGCTCGCGCTCTGATTGGCCGAGATAGCCAAGCCCCCGCTAGTTCAACCATTCAGCTCTTTTCTGCATTTTTACTGTATTTTGAACTGTCCCGCCTTTGATTTTGATTGGTCCATACTTCTCCATAGGTTATAATGGTTCACTGTCACTCCTATTCTGATTGTTTGGTTTTTGCTGACCAATGAGAATAGCTTAATAGAATTTGAATTACTGTATTTCCCAGCAATTTTCAATATCCAAATTCCCGATGTAGCGCCGTTCTGGATTTTTTTTGAAAGTGATTTTATTTATGTATTTTTTAGTAGGTTTCAGCTCTTTTTCAGAGAATGTTTTACACCTAATAAAGGCGATTTTTTGATACATACTCCGCACAGACATCTTTAATGATTTCTCGCTGTTTTCCAGCCTGTCTCGAATCGGAATACATGTTAGGCGCAGTCCCTTCTGCGCCCCACACACTGGCGAGGCACGGTGAACTTTTCCCCGCATGTATGAGCGCACCGCCTCGGACGGCGACTATTAGGCGCAGCCCCACATTGCGCCCCACACACTGGTGATGCGCGGCGGACTTTACATGATATGTATGAGCGCGCCCCGGCGCCGACATAAATCAGGCGCAAATTTCGCCGGAAAACTGGCGAAAACATGCGCCCCGACGTGGCGAGATTCATACATGTCGCCCTATGAGTTTACAAGCTGATGAGGACATGTTGGGGGATGGGAGATTTCTTGTATCTGAGGACATTGTTCAGGATATTTCTTCCTCTCTAGAATATGTTCCTAGACAGGAATGGACACGGGTGGCACATCTTGGTGATGGTTACACACACCGGCCACAATATTTTTCATTCATTCATCTTTTTATCTTCATTATTTATAGTTATTCAGATCCCCTGAGGAACCGTGAATTTTTACGGGGAAATGCGTCAAGACCTAAAAGTGTAGGGGCTACTAGGGCAAACCAACTAGGGTGGGAACCCACTTTTTAGGAAAATGTTTCCACTGTACAGGCAGGAGGGAATCAAAGAATACATTGAGTTTTTGGGTTCCTATACTAATCCTTTACCTACAGGTGTCTGTATTCCGTTGGAACCATTTGGATCGAAAAGACATCAACTATACATGAGTAAACATACCTTTTGAAACAGAGTTGGTTTGTCCTTTATGACAAACAATAACGGTTCAATTTTTTTATTTTGCACTTCAAACGTCTGCATTTATCAAGTATATCTGTTTGTGAACTTCATCACTGCATACGTCCTGATATTTGAGTGTTTCAAAAATAAAAGATTGTATTTTTTTAACCCTTTACCAACCAGTGAGGTTGACTAGAATATGACTGTGCTCTGAACTTTATATACAGCAATGAACTTCAATACTGATGTCCCCATTTCTCTTCTGACAGGTCTGTCACTATTACATATCACATCATTCTCACTTCGGTTTGAGGATGTTCCAGAGTTCTGGTAAAACAACTGTATAAAAGTTTCAAGATTTTTGTTTCTAATATCTCCCCAACCTGAGCTAAAGAGTTTATGCAAGAAAACCTACAACTGTGTCAGTTTAAAACCAGTTCTGAAAAAGAGACGACTACAAAAAAGAAAAAGATTAATTTTCCTTAAAAAACTGGTAAATATATTTTACTTACTTAACAGTAATCTCTTCCAGAGACAATTATCACTGATGATCCAGACCATTTACACAATAGACGTTACTGAGATCAGAACAGAAGTATCTCTGGGGGAAGCAGATATATATATATATATATATATATATATATATATTTTATTTATTTTTTTAAATCCCAATGAGACAGAAGCCAATTGTCCTCATTTTAGGGAAAAAAATTAATTCCCTACTGCAATCTGGCAATCAGAATAAATCCATGGATCAATGAGCCACCTCCAGAATCCTAGTCACTATAACTTGTTATATTACTACATCTAGAAATGTCTCCAGACCCTTCTCCATAATCCCGGTCACTATAACTTGTTATATTATTTCATATAGAAATGTATCCAGACCCTTCTCCAGAATCCCGGTCACTATAACTTGCATCCACACACTTTTTGACATAAAGAAAAGTTTCTCTGACAAAGTTCCACAGTCTCACTACAGTAAAGAACCCTTTCTATGCTTATGTAGAAACTTTCTTTCCTCTAGACATAGAGGACACCCCCTTGTTCTGGATACAGTCCTTGGTATAAATAGACCTTGGGAGAGATCGCTATACTGACCTTTAATATAATGATACATCCATACTAGGGCCCCTGAAGTTGTCTTTTCTCTAAATTAAATAACCCTAATCTTGCTCATCTTTCTGGGTAGTGTAGTCCACCCAGTCCTTTCATTGTTTTTGTTGCTGCCTTCGAACCTGTTTGAGCTCTACAATGTCTTTCCTGTAAACTGGTGTCCAGAACTGTCTACAATATCCCCTGTGTGGTCTGACCAGTGACTTGTATAATAGGAGAATAATGTTCTCATCATGTGCATCTATGCCCCTTTTAATATGCCCCATAATCCTATTTGCCTTGGCAGCTGCTGCCTGACACTGGCTACTACTATTAACCCCTTAACGACCGAGCACCGTCTTCTGGCGTCGGCCGGTGCGGTTCGTTCGTCTGCAGCAACGTCTTTTGGCGTCGCTGCAGACTTCGGGGTTTGCGATGCCCAGCGCCGCAGCTGCGCTGGGATCGGGGCTGTACTACACAGCCCTGATCCCAGAGCATCTCCTGCAAGCACCGGGCAGCGGAGGAAACCTCCGCAACTCAGTGCTTTAACCCTTTGATTGCAGCGGTGCATTACCGCAGCGCAATCAAAGGATTCCCCTGCTCTGTCGGATGAACGGAACACTAGGTGACCCGACAGAGCCGGGGAACGACTGCACAGTCAGCTCTGGGGACCTAGAGTGGCCCCAGAGCTGTCTGTGTACTAAGCCAATGACTAGGACACACAGTGTGGTGTCCTGATCACTGCCTGTGTGAAAGTGACACAGATTAGAATGTATTAGCATATATGAATACGCTAATACATTACTAAGTGTAAGAAAAAAAAATGTGAGACAGTTCTCCCTTCATGGGATTTAAAAAAAAAATAAAAACATAAAAAGTGTAAAAGAAAATGAATAAAAAAATAAATAAATAAATATTTAATAAAAAATAATTGTGCATATATTACACACACAAAAAAAACCTACACATATTAGGTATCCACACGACCGTAATAACCTGAAGAATTAATCTAAAAGTTATTAAGTGTGCAATGTGAATGGTGTAAAAAAATAAAAAAATAAACAAAAAAATTTAAAAAATTCTGCAATTATTTATAAGTGAACTTAAACTGTTCCCCCATAAAGTACAACTTGTCCCGATTAAAACGAGGCCTCGTACAACTGCATCATTGAAAAAAATAAAAAAGTTACAACTGTTGAAACGCCCGGAGGCACAACCTAAAAAAATGTTCTGGGCATTTAGTACTGGTCAGGCCCGGGGCTTAAGGGGTTAAGTTTACTGTCCACCAGGGTTCCCAAGTCCTTCTCCATGTCACTTTTACCAAGCGTTTTTCCATTTAACATATAATCATGTAATGGAGTTTTTCTCCCCATGTGCAGAACCTTGCATTTATCTGTGTTAAACCTCATCTGTCACTTCTCTGCCCCCGCCTTCAACTTATCCAGATCCCTTTGTAATAACACATTATCCTTTATTGTGTTGATTACTTTACAGAGCTTAGTATCATCTGCAAAGATCGATATTCAACTGTGCAACCCATGTGTAAGATCATTAATGAACATTGTAAAGAGAATAGGGCTCCGTACTGTACCCTGTGGTCTCCACTAGTAACAAGACCTCTAATACTAACCCCTGTTGTACCCTACTAGGAACAAAGACCCCTCTAATACTAATCCCTGTGGCACTCCATTAGTATCACTTATCCCTCCAATACTGACCTGTGATGTGCCCCCTAGTAACAGGGATCCAGTATTTTACATTAATCACCTCCCTTTGTTTTCTGTCACTGAGCCAGTTACTTACCCACTTGCAAACATTTTCTCCCAGTCCAAACATTCTCATTTTACTTACCAACCTTTTATGTGGCACAGTATCAAATGCTGTAGAAAAATCTAGATCTATACCATCCAATGCCTCACCCTGATCCAGTCTAGAACCAACCTCCTCATAGAAGCTGATGAAATTAATTTTAGACCATGTTCACACAGCTTATTTTGGGACGGATTTCGTTCCATATTTCACGCCGTACTGCGAGAAATACGGCTGAAATCCGTCCCACTCATAACGGTAATCCACAGTTCTCTTAGAGAACTACGGATTCCGTCTCCTCTCCCCGCATTTCGCGAGCGGGGGAGAGATTGACATGTCAATTATCCCGGCGGGATAAATGCAGTGGATAATGAATGTCTATGGGGCCCCGCAATTACGGCGTGAATAAGCCGTGTGAACATAGCCCTAACAGGACCCATCTTTCATTAACCCATGCTGGAATGGCGAAGATCAATTATATGTTCCCTGTGTAAGTTCAAAGAGATCTGTACATGATTTAGAATCCTCTACTGTGTGAACTCTTTGGTGACGAACAAGACATGATTTCCGAATAAAAGATTTTTCACATTCTGAACATGGAAATGGCTTCTCCCCTGTGTGAAGTCTCTCGTGTCCAATAAGGGCAAATTTCGTTCTAAAAGATTTCCCACAGCTTGAACATGGAAACGGTTTTTCCCCTGTGTGAAGGCGCTGATGTAAAACAAGATTAGATTTATCCTTAAAACTTTTCCCACATTCTGAACATGAAAATGCTTTCTCCTCTGAGTGAACTTTCCGATGTTTAACAATATGTGATTTATCTTTAAAACTTTTCCCACATATGACACATGAAAATGGCTTCTCCCCTGTGTGAATTCGAAGATGTCTAACAAGATCAGAGTTCTTAATGAAACATTTTCCACATTCTGAACATGAAAATGGTTTCTCTCCTGTGTGAATTCTCTGATGGTAACCAAGGCTGGTTTTACAAGTAAAAGACTTTTCACATACTGAGCAAGAAAATAGTTTCTCTCCTTTGTGAATTCTCTGACACTCTGGAAGCAATGATCTGTAACCACAACATTTCTCACATTCTGAACATGGAAATGGTCTCTGAACTCTCTCTGGGCCGGGTCTTATTTTGTCTGTTCCCGATTCATTATCTTCTACTTTATAATATACAGCTGAAAGTTGATGTCCATGGAGGCCTCTCATCAAGTCTTCACCTAGAAAAGAATTTTTTTCCAAACAAAATCAATATTTTATTATTTCTAGGTAAAAAGTGAATCAGAATTCAGTATCCAAATCCATAGAAGGTCCTCTTCATAGTTATACAAAGTGTGAGAGCCGTGCGTCACTATCCTGCAGTCACCTATGTTTTACCTCCTCATAGAAGCTGATCAGATAGTACTGATCCCTCATAAAGCCATCCTACTGCTGTGTTATAAGGTTATTATCACTGAGACACTCCAGTGTAGCCTCTCATGGAAAACCTTCACATATTTTACACCCAACAGAGGAGACACCTACAGCCCTATAGTTTCCACGCTCCCTTTCTGACCACATTGGGAATATTGACAGCACTGCCACAGAAATAATGGTCTGTCCATTATTGGGATTAGAGGCTCTGTCCACCTTCACGGCCATTCTATACAGATCTCTAATGCAGGTGAAATGAGAGAGGAAGGAACCTTGTAAAAAGACTTTATTAATAATGTTCTACAGCTGTTTTGTGTCCACAGCTCCTATGCAGAACTATGGGCGACATGTATGAAGGGGGCTAGATACCTGCCGTCTTTTCAGCCCGATATCAATCGCAGCCCCGTTCGCAACAATTTCAATCTCCCGCACACCATTCCGGGGCGCATCACTAAGCACAAGCGGCACTTTGTAATCCGTCTGGGATCGGGGGGCTGTGGGAGGCGGGGCGTACTAGAACTGTACGAACCAGCAGATTTATAGCTTCAGTACGGCATTTCTAGGCACATTACTGCTGGAACAGGTAGACCACTTTCAAAGTGGTTTACCCGAGCCAGAAATGGCGTCAGAGTACTGGAATTTATGACCCGCTGTTTAAGGGGCTCATAAATCAGGCGCATTCTATGCCATTAGGCACATGCAATTTGGAATGCAAACACCAAATTTCATACATGTCACCCTACGTGTTTCTATGGTTCTTTTTTCATTTCTGTTGCACTGAAGCAGTATTAAAAGGCAAGTGTGGATTGAATTCACTATATCAAACAACTCCCCTCTTAGGACAAACACTGGGAACCTAAACCGCAGGTTATATTCCTTATTCCACAGATTTTACAATGCCCATCAGAATTTTTTTAGGCCAAGTATCCTCTACTCAAACAGATTGCAACAGTGTTCCCCCAGAATACAATATATTATCTTATCTAGTACATTCATAGCATGAATATTGCTAAAATCCCCATAGAGATGGATACACAGACTCTATTCAGGTTGATACATGGACCCCTAAACTACTTAAAGCTGGAAACATCAACCTCATTGGTACATAGAATCCAATACTCACTGAGGAGTGATTCATTGACCTCACTAGCCCCTAAGGCCTGGTCCATGGACACAAATATGCCACAATCACTGCTACATGGACCCTGAGGATCCAAGTCCCACAGGCTGATACCCGAGGCTTTACAATGTAAGTTCCTATGGGGAAGGTTCTCTCTTATGTGATCCTGCAGCCGTCACTCTGAATCTGTATCTGCTCTCCAGTTCTGTGACTGTAATTGTATCTGTACAGAGGGGTTTGTAGCCATTTGGGGTCACATTGTACCAGGTCCATGAATATAGTGGAAACAGATCAGCAGGATCTATGAGATATATTGTACATCTCCTCCATTGGAAGCAGGAAGAATGTTGGAAGTAAATGGCGTCAGCGATTTATAAGGACAGAATAAAAGAGCAGATTTCTGGAAGGTTCTTACCAGTCTCTGACACTGATCCAGGGTTTTCCCGTCCACTCATCGCTCCTCTGGAGCTTTCCTGCAAGGATTCCATATTAAGGACCTAAGACAAAGCAACAAGGAGCAGAGTTTATCCTCCATTCAGGTGAAGGTCGAACCCCCCAGAAGGCAGGAACAATCTGTACTAAAGAACAAGGGTCTCCTAAGTGGCTGATCAGACAGGACCAACATGCCCCCAAGGATTGTACAGAATAATGATTTACATTGCACAACTTTACATTCAACCACATTGAATCTTCATTGCCAAGTGCAAGTCCAACCAGGAGGAAGTTTACACAGTCTTTTATGGAACCAGAAACCATTTGTAGCTGCTCACAACAATAACAAGGTAAGATACGGCGTATACTCCACTGCTGCTGGAGGAGATTAGGAGAAGCTTCATTACATCAATCTATAGAGGATTTCCAGGAATCTCAGCTTCATCTACCTGATCATTCAGTGGGAGGTTCTGCTCTTCCTCCTTACAATCCAGGGAAGACAGAGGACGGGAACCTCTCTCTGGTGGATTTCTCCTACTGGATCCATCTATAGGACATAAACACAGGGACTGAATCTATTGTATCTATGTGATGATCAGATGATGGGGATCTAGGTGACCCTCACACCTGGTCTCCTCTATAATCAGGGAGGTCTCCTCTTACCCGGTGATGTGAGGGGCGGCTGATCCTCCATCATGGCGTCCTTGTACAGATCCTTGTGTCCCTCTAAATACTCCCACTCCTCCATGGAGAAATAGACGGCGACATCCTGACACCTTATAGGAACCTGACACAGACAATGATACAATTCTCCTCCAACACATCATCCCTTGGGGTGTCCCAGCATTCCCAGCAGTGCTCACCTCTCCAGTCAGCAGCTCAGTGATCCTGGTGGTCAAGTCTAGGACCTTCTGTATCAGTGAATGAGGTGGAGGCTCAGGGCTCTGGGTGCTGCTCCGTCCTCCTGACACACAGGGGGCCACACACTCACCAGACGACTTCTTCACTACTGTGTAATCCTGTGTATGGGGAGACCCCGATCACTACATAGATTCTAAGGAGCCTTCACCTTCCAGTCATGTCCTGTCTTATGAATAGAGATAGGAGTGATGTCATGTGAGACACTCACCTCTCCGGTGATCACGTGGATTATCTCCAGGGTGAGCTCTAATATCCTGGCCGCCGTCTGGTTTCTGTCCTCCTCCATCCTTGTGGGGTCAGTGACCATAATGACCATGTCTTCCACAGAAAACTTTACCAAAAGGCCTAAATCTGAGAAATCAGAGGACAAAGGAAGATTAGAGGCTGTATCCCATCTGGAAGAACATCCTCCATGAAGTCCAGGGAGTCACTGTTTGGGGCCAAGTCTAGTATCTCATTTCTAGGATTTGGTTCTTTTCTATTAGGAAAGTGAAAAATCTGAATTCATATTGAATAAGAAACGTAGAAAATTCTGAAGGGTTTACAAACTTTCCTGACGCTTGGGTATCATATATCATGCAGGCATTATGTAGACACGTCTATGGTGAGAGGAGCTATAAGTAAATAATGTCTGGACGTCAGGTTATAAAGGTCCGGTCAGTCGTCCTCCTTCCTCCAATCACTGGGGCTCTTTGTTCCATGTACTTGTAGTCCCTCTAGGATACCTGACCACTAGGGGGCGTGATCGCTTGTACACTGTTCTGTAATAGTAATATATTGCAGGACAGTGTATGATAATGGATCTCCTATTACACCAGGCCTTAGGTAGGGTGTGATAGCAGTAGAAAGGTGGCAGCTTGGGGCGATATCAACCACTGACACCCTACAATGCGATGGTGGGGACGGCAATCAGATGGTAGAACAGAGGGCAGCACAGACTTTTAGTTGCTTAGACTCCGCGGTCGATCTGCTATTGGCCGGTGGAATAGAAGAGCCATGATTGTGCTGTTCTATAATTATAACATATTGTAGAACAGTCGACAGGTGATGGCGCTCCTAGTGGTTAGATATCCTACGGCAACCATGTAGAAACAGTCTAATACACATAATAAATGGGGGTGAAGCAGGGGCGACATTATTTTCGCCTTGATAAATGTGACCCCCGATAATGAACCATTTGGTGTCACTGGAATCACATAATACAGATCGGGTCCTGGAAACCAAACAGAGGATTCTCCAACAATGAAACCTGCCCAGAAATGGGGCGACTGGGACCTTCCACCTTCCATAGAGACTCGGTGGTTGCTTCCCCAGGACATTATATGGGGGTCAATAGCCCCATTACAGGGGACCTGGCGGCTGCTTTATGCTGCTGAGCGTTGGGCAATAGCTGCAGGTGACCAGGTCCCAACCATGTGGGTCCCACCGGAAACACTTCGGCGAGCCCAGCTAACACCGCGGCCACCCCCGGCTAACACCCAGTGAAGGAGGGTGAGGGGCGGTTTCTCCTCGCCCCTCAGCTTAACTGACAGCTCTGCCCCCTACAGACAAACAAGAGCGAGAGCTGATAGATTAGATGAGGGGGAGGAGAAGACTAAGGAGAAGACTAAGCTATTGCATAATGCTCAACGGTCAGCAGCATAAAGCAGCCGACCGATTGCCTTTAAGCTGTAAATCATTTCCCGCAAAAAACAAGCCCTTACACACCTAATGAAGATGGAAGAATTAAAAGAGAAAAAAAACAAAAAAAAAAAACTTATGGTCCTGGAAGGTGGAGAGGGAAAAATGAATGAGTTATAGAAAAATGGAGGCAGCAGGAAGGGGAGGATGGCTGCGGCCATGGGGTGGTGGAGAGGAAGGAAGGAAGGGGAGGACGACGGCGGCGGCGCCAGTGGGGGAAGGAAGGAAGGGAGGAAGGAAGGGGAGGACGACAATGGCGGCCGTGGGGGAAGAAAGGAAGGAAGGGGAGGACGATAATGGGGGCCGTGGGGGAAGGAAGGAAGGGGAGGACGATAATGGGGGCCTTGGGGGAAGGAAGGAAGGGGAGGACAACGGCGGCGGCCGTGGGGGAAGAAAGAAACGAAGGAAGGAAGGAAGGAAGGAAGGGGAGGACGGCGGCGGCCGTGGGGGAAGGAAGGAAGGGGAGGACGACGGCGGCGGCCGGGGGGGAAGGAAGGAAGGAAGGAAGGGGAAGGAACGGGAGGAAGACAGCGGCGGCCGTGGGGTTAGGAAGGAAGGAAGGGAAGGGGATGACCACGGCGGCCGTCGGGGGGAAGGAAGGAAGGGGCGGGGATGACCACGGCGGCCGTCGGGGGGGGGGAAGGAAGGAAGGGGAGGGCGACGGCGGCGGCCGTGGGCGAAGTAAGGTAGGAAGGGAATAAGGAAGGGGAGGATGACGGCGGCGGCCGTGGGGGAAGGAAGGAAGGAAGGAAGCGGAGGACAACAACGGCGGCCGTGCAGGAAGGAAGGAATGGGAGGACGACAATGGTGGCCGTGAGGGAAGAAAGGAAGGAAGGGGAGGACGACAATGGTGGCCGTGAGGGAAGAAAGGAAGGAAGGGGAGGACGACAATGGCGGCCGTGGGGGAAGGAAGGAAGGAAGGGGAGGACGACAATGGCGGCCGTGAGGGAAGAAAGGAAGGAAGGGGAGGACGACAATGGCGGCCGTGGGGGAAGAAAGGAAGGAAGGGGAGGACGACAATGGCGGCCGTGGGGGAAGGAAGGAAGGGGAGGACGACAATGGCGGCCGTGGGGGAAGGAAGGAAGGGGAGGACGACAATGGCGCCCTTGGGGGAAGGAAGGAAGGGGAGGACGACATAGGCGCCCTTGGGGGAAGGAAGGAAGGGGAGGACGACGGCGGCGGCCGTGGGGGAAGAAAGTAAGGAAGGGGAGGACGACGGCGGCGGCCGTGGGAGAAGGAAGGAAGGAAGGAAGGAAGGAAGGGGGGAGGAGCGGTGGGGCCCTGGGGAAGGAAAGGGAAAGGGAAGGGGAAAGGGGGGACGACGGGGGCGGCCCTAGGGGGAAGGGAAGGAAAGGGAAAGGGAAAGGGAAAGGAAGGAAGGGCGAGGACGACGGTGGGGCCGGGAGGGGGAAAGGAAGGAAGGGAAAGGGAAGGAAAGGAAAAGGGAAAGGGAAAGGAAGGAAGGAAAGGGAAGGGAAAGGAAGGGAAGGGAGGGGAGGACGACGGTGGCGGCCGTGGGGGAAGGAAGGAAGGAAGGAAGGAAGGAAGGGGAGGACGACGGCGGCGGCCGTGGGGGAAAGAAGGAAGGAAGGAAGGGGAGGACGACGGTGGCCGTGGGGGAAAGAAGGAAGGAAGGAAGGGGAGGACGACGGCGGCGGCCGTGGGGGAAGGAAGGAAGGAAGGAAGGAAGGAAGGGGAGGACGACGGTGGCCGTGGGGGTAGGAACGAAGGAAGGAAGGGGAGGACGACGGCGGCGGCCGTGGGGGAAGGAAGGAAGGGGAGGACGGTGGCGGCGGCCGTGGGGGAAGGAAGGAAGGAAGGGGAGGACGCCGGCGGAGGCCGTGGGGAGGAAGGAAGGAAGGGGAGGACGCCGGCGGCCGTGGGGGAAGGAAGGAAAGGGAAAGGGAGGACGACAAGGCGGCCCTGGGGGGAAAGGAGGAAAGGGAAAGGGGGAGGGCGTGGGTGGCGGCCGTAGGGGAAGGAAGGAAGGAAGGAAGGAAGGGGAGGACGACGGTGGCGGCCGTAGGGGAAGGAAGGAAGGAAGGAAGGGGAGGACGACGGTGGCGGCCGTGGGGGAAGGAAGGAAAGAGAAAGGGAAAGGGAAGGGAAGGGGAGGAGACCCGGGGGCGGCCGTAGGGGAAGGGAAAGGGAAAGGAAAAGGAAGGAAGGGGAGGACGACGGTGGCGGCCGTAGGGGAAGGAAGGAAGGAAGGGGAGGACGACAGTGGCGGCCGTAGGGGAAAGAAGGAAGGAAGGAAGGGGAGGACGACAATGGCGGCCTTGGGGGAAGGAAGGAAGGGGAGGACAACGGCGGCGGCCGTGGGGAAAGGAAGGAAGGAAGGAAGGAAGGGGAGGACGAAGGTGGCAGCCGTGGGGGTAGGAACGAAGGAAGGAAGGGGAGGACGACGGCGGCGGCCGTGGGGGAAGGAAGGGAAGGACGACCGCGGCGGCCGTGGGGGAAGGAAGGTAGGAAAGGGGAGGACAATGGTGGCGGCCGTGGGGGAAGGAAGGAAGGAAGGGGAGGACGACGGCGGCGGCCGTGGGGGAAGGAAGGAAGGAAGGGGAGGACGACAATGGCGGCCGTGGGGGAAGGAAGGAAGGAAGGGGAGGACGACAATGGCGGCCGTGGGGGAAGGAAGGAAGGAAGGGGAGGACGACAATGGCGGCCGTGGGGGAAGGAAGGAAGGAAGGGGAGGACGACGACAACGGCGGCCGTGGAGGAAGGAAGAAAGGGGAGGACGACAACCGCGGCCGTGCAGGAAGGAAGAAAGGGGAGGACGACAATGGCGGCCGTTGGGGAAGGAAGGAAGGGGAGGAGACGGGGCGGCCCCTAGGGGAAAGGGGAAGGAAGGAAGGAAGGGGGGAGGACGACGGGGGCGGCCGTGGGGAAGGAAGGAAAGGGAAAGGGAAAGGGAAAGGGGAGGACGACGGTGGCCGTAGGGGAAAGAAGGAAGGAAGGAAGGGGAGGACGACGGTGGCCGTAGGGGAAAGAAGGAAGGAAGGGGAGGACGACGGTGGCCGTAGGGGAAGGAAGGAAGGGGAGGACGACGGCGGCCGCGGGGGAAGGAAGGAAGTAAGAAAGGAAGGAAGGGGAGGACGACGGCGGCCGCGGGGGAAGGAAGTAAGAAAGGAAGGAAGGGGAGGACGACGGCTGCCGCGGGGGAAGGAGGGAAGGGGAGGACGACGGCGGCCGCGGGGGAAGGAAGGAAGGGGAGGACGACGACGGCCGCGGGGGAAGGAAGGAAGGAAGGACGACGACGCGGCGGGAAGAATGAATGGGGAGGACGACGCTGCGCGGAAGGAAGGAAAGGGGAACGACGCGGCCGCGGGGAAAGAAGGAGAAGGGGATGACTACGTCGGCCCGCGGGGAGAAGGAAGGGGAGGACGACGGCGGCCCGCGAGTGAAGAATGAAGGGGAGGAGGACGACGGCGGCAGCGGGGCAGGAAGGAAGGGGAGGAGGACGACGGCGGCAGCGGGGCAAGGAAGGAAGGGGAGGAGGACGACGGCGGCAGCGGGGCAAGGAAGGAAGGGGAGGAGGACGACGGCGGCCACGGGTCAAGGAAGGAAGGGGAGGAGGACGACGGCGGCCACGGGCAAGAAGGAAGGGAGAGGAACTACGGCGCCACGGGGCAAGGAAGGAAGGGTAGAAATGAGGATAGTAAAAAGGGGGGAGGGACGAACGGCGGCCACGGGGCAAGGAAGGAAGGGGAGGAGGACGACGGCGGCCACGGGGCAAGGAAGGAAGGGGAAGGGGAGGACGACGGCGGCCACGGGGCAAGGAAGGAAGTGGAGGAGACGACGGGCGGCCACTTGGCAAGGAAGAAGGGGAGGACGAACTGCGTCCGACGGGAAGGGAAGGAAGGGGAGGACGACGGCGGCCGCGGGGGAGGGAAGGAAGGAAGGAAGGGGAGGACGACGGCGGCCGCGCGAAGGAAGGAAGGGGAGGACGACGGCGGCCGCCGGGGAAGGAAGGAAGGGGAGGACGACGGCGGCCGCGGGGGAAGGAAGGAAGGGGAGGACGACGGCGGCCGCGGGGGAAGGAAGGAAGGGGAGGACGACGGCGGCCGCGGGGGAAGGAAGGAAGGAAGGAAGGAAGGGGAGGACGACGGCGGCCGCGGGGGAAGGAAGGAAGGAAGGAAGGAAGGGGAGGACGACGGCGGCCGCGGGGGAAGGAAGGAAGGGGAGGACGACGGCGGCCGCGGGGGAAGGAAGGAAGGGGAGGACGACGGCGGCAAAGCGGGGGGAAGGAAGGAAGGGGAGGACGACGGCGGCCGCGGGGGAAGGAAGGAAGGGAGGACGACGGCGGCCGCGGGAAGGAAGGAAGGGGAGGACGACGGCGGCCGCGGGAAGGAAGGAAGGGAGGACGACGGCGGCCCGCGGGGGAAGGAAGAAGGGGAGGACGACGGCGCCGCGGGGGAAGGAAGGAAAGTGGACGACGACGGCGGCCGCGGGAAGGAAGGAAATGGAGGACGACGGCGGCCGCGGGGAAGGAAGGAAGGGGAGGACGACGGCGCCGCGGGGAAGGAAAGGAAGGGGAGGACCAACGGCGGCCGCGGGGAAGGAAGGAAGGGGAGGAACGAACGGCGGCCGGGGGGAAGGAAGGAAGGGGAGGACGACGGCGGTCGTGGGGGAGGGAAGGAAGGGGAGGACACGCGGCCGCGGGGACAGGAAGGAATGGTAGACGACGGCCGCCGTGGGGGAAGAAGGAAGGGGAGGACGACGGCGCCGCGGGGGAAGGAAGGAAAGGGGAGCGACTGCGGCCGCGTGGGAAGGAAGGGAGGGGAGGACGACGGCGGCCGCGAGGGAAGAGGAAGGGGAGGACGAAGACGGCGGCCGCGGGGGAAGGAGGAAGGGAGGACTCGGCGGCCGCGGGGGGAAGCAAGAAGGGGAGGACGACGGCGGCCGCGGGAAGGAAGGAAGGGGAGGACGACTGCGGCCGCGGGGGAAGGAAGGGGAAAACGACGGCGGCCGCCGGGGAAGGAAGGAAGGGGAGGACGACGGCGGCCGCGGGGGAAGGAAGGAAGGGGAGGACGACGGCGGCCGCGGGGGAAGGAAGGAAGGGGAGGACGACGGCGGCCGCGGGGGAAGGAAGGAAGGGGAGGACGACGGCGGCCGCGGGGGAAGGAAGGGGAGGACGACGGCGGCCGTAGGTGAAGGAAGGAAGGGGAGGACGACGGCGGCCGCGGGGGAAGGAAGGAAGAAGGGGAAGACGACGGCGGCCGCGGGAAGGAAGGAAGAGGAGGACGACGGCGGCCGCGGGGAAGGAAGGAAGGAAGGGCAGGACGACGGCGGCCGGCGGGGGAAGTAAGGAAGGGGAGGACGACGCGGCCGCGGGGGAAGGAAGGAAGGGAGACGACGTCGGCCGCCGGGGGAAGGAAAGGGAGGACGACGTCGGCCGCGGGGGAAGGAAGGGGAGGACGACGGCGGCCGCGGGGAAGGAAGGAAGGGGAGGACGACGGCGGCCGCGGATGGAAGGAAGGGGAGGACGACGGCGGCCGCGGGGAGGAGGGAAGGGGAGGACGACGGCGGCCGCGGGGATTGAAGGACGAGAGACTACGCGGCCGCGGGGTAGGAAGGAAGAGAAGGACGACGGCGGCCGCAGGGGAAAGGAAGGAAGGGGAGGACGACTGCGGCCGCGGAGGAAGGAAGGAAGGCGAGGACACGCGCCCGCTGAGGAGGAAGGAAGAGGAGGACGACGTCGCCCGGGGGGAAAGTAGAAGGAAGAGGAGGACGACGGCGGCCGCGGTGAAGGGAAAAGGGGAAGAGGAGGACGACGGCGGCCGCGGGGGAAGGAAGGAAGAGGAGGACTACCGGCGGCCCCGCGGGAGAGGAAGGGGAGGACGAGGGCGGCCGCGAGGGAGGGAAGGAAGAGGAGGACGACGGCGGCCGCGGGGGAAGGAAGGAAGAGGAGGACGACGGCGGCCGCGGGGGAAGGAAGGAAGAGGAGGACGACGGCGGCCGCGGGGGAAGAAGGAAGGACCAAGGAGAGGACGACGGCGGCCGCGGGGGAAGGAAGGAAGGAAGGAACAAGGAGAGGACGACGGCGGCCGCGGGGAAGAAGAAGGAAGAAGAAGGAGGAACGACAGCACCCGCGGGGTAAGGGAGGAATGAAGAAGAAGGAAAGGGGAGGACGACGGCGGCCACGGGGGAAGGGAGGAAGAAGGAATGAAGGAAGGGGAGGACGACGGCGGCCGCGGGGGAAGGAAGGAAGAAAGGAAGGAAGGGGAGGACGACGGCGGCCGCGGGGGAAGGAAGGAAGTAAGAAAGGAAGGAAGGGGAGGACGACGGCTGCCGCAGGGGAAGGACGGAAGGGGAGGACGACGGCGGCCGCGGAGGAAGGAAGGAAGGGGAGGACGACGGCGCCCGCGGGGGGAAGGGAGGACGACGGCGGCCGCGGGGGAAGGGGAGGACGACGGCGGCCGCGGGGGAAGGAGGGAAGGGGAGGACGACGGAGGCCGAGGGGGAGGGAGGGAAGGGGAGGACGACAGCGGCCGCGGGGGAAGGCAGTAAGAAAGGAAGGAAGGGGAGGACGCCGCTGCCGCGGGAAGGAGGAAGGGGAGACAGACGGCGACCGCAGGGGAAGGAAGGAAGGGGAGGACGACGGCGGCCGCGGGGCAAGGAAGGAAGGAAGGAAGGAGTGGACGACGGCGGCCGCGGGGGAAGGAAGGAAGGAAGGAAGGGGAGGACGACGGCGGCCGCGGGGGAAGGAAGGAAGGAAGGAAGGGGAGGACGACGGCGGCCGCGGGGGAAGGAAGGAAGGAAGGAAGGGGAGGACGACGGCGGCCGCGGGGGAAGGAAGGACGGAAGGAGGGGGAGGACGACAGCGCCGCGGGGGAAGGGAATGAAGGATTGGGAGGAGGGACGGCGGCCGCGTGGGAAGGAAGGAAGGAAGGGTAGGAGGACGGCGGCCGCGGGGGAAGGAAGGAAGGGGAGGAGGACGGCGGCCGCGGGGGAAGGAAGGAAGGAAGGGAGTAGGACGGCGGCCGCGGTAAGGAAGGAAGGACGGGAGGGACGGCGGCCGCGGGGTAAGGAAGGAAGGAAGGGGAGGAGGAATGGCGGCCGCGGGGGAAGAAGGAAGAAGGGGAGGATGACGGCGGCCGCGGGGGAAGGAAGGAAGGAAGGGGAGGACGACGGCGGCCGCGGGGGAAGGAAGGAAGGAAGGGGAGGAGGACGGCGGCCGCGGGGGAAGGAAGGAAGGAAGGGGAGGAGGACGGCGGCCGCGGGGGAAGGAAGAAGGATGAGGAGGACGGCGGCCGCGGGAAGGAAGGAAAGGGAGGACGACGGCGGGCCGAGCGGGGAAGGAAGGAAGGGAGAGGACGGCGGCCGCGGGAAGGAAGGCAGGGGAGTACGAGGGCGGCCGCGAGGGAAGAAGGAAGAAGGCATGGTAGGACGAGGGCCGCCGCGAGGGAGGTGAAGGAAGGAATGCAGGGAGGACATGTCGGCCGCGAGGGAGGGAGGCAAGGAAGGAAGGCAGGGGAGGACGAGGGCGGCCGCGAGGGAGGGAGGCAAGGAAGGAAGGCAGGGGAGGACGAGGGCGGCCGCGAGGGAGGGAAGGAAGGAAGGCAGGGGAGGACGAGGGCGGCCGCGAGGGAGGGAAGGAAGGAAGGCAGGGGAGGACGAGGGCGGCCGCGAGGGAGGGAAGGAAGGAAGGCAGGGGAGGACGACGGAGGCCGCGAGGGATGGAAGGAAGGAAGCAGGGGAGGACGATGCGTCCGCGGGGGAGGGAAGGAAGGAGGCAGGGGAGCCGCGAGGGAGGGAAGGAAGGAAGGCAGGGGAGGACGAGGGCGGCCGCGAGGGAGGGAGGCTAGGAAGGAAGGCAGGGGAGGACGAGGGCGGCCGCGAGGGAGGGAGGCAAGGAAGGAAGGCAGGGGAGGACGAGGGCGGCAAGGAAGGAAGGCAGGGGAGGACGAGGGCGGCAAGGAAGGAAGGCAGGGGAGGACGAGGGCGGCAAGGAAGGAAGGCAGGGGAGGACGAGGGCGGCAAGGAAGGAAGGCAGGGGAGGACGAGGGCGGCCGCGGGGGAAGGAAGGAAGGCAGGGGAGGACGAGGGCGGCCGCGGGGGAAGGAAGGCAGGGGAGGACGAGGGCGGCCGCGGGGGAAGGAAGGAAGGCAGGGGAGGACGACGGCGGCCGCGGGGGAAGGAAGGAAGGCAGGGGAGGACGACGGCGGCCGCGGGGGAAGGAAGGAAGGGGAGGACGACGGCGGCCGCGGGGAGGAAGAAAGGAAGGGGAGGACGAGGGCGGCCGCGGGGAAGGAAGGCAGGGGAGGACGAGGGCGGCCGCGAGGGAGGGAAGGAAGGAAGGAAGGGAGGACAGGGGGCCGCGATGAGGGAAGGGAAGGAAGGCAGGGGAGGACGAGGGCGGCCGCGGGGGAAGGAAGGCAGGGGAGGACGAGGGCGGCCGCGGGGGAAGGTAAGGCCCCCCTAGGGGAGGACGACGGCGGCCGCTGGGGAAGAATGAAGGCAGGGTATGACGACGGCGGCCGCGGGGAGTGAAGGAAGGGCAGGGAGGACACGGCGGCCGCGGGGGAGGAAGGAAGGAAGGGGAGGACGACGGCGGCCTTGAGGGAAGGAAGGAATGGGAGGACGACGGCGGCCACGGAGGAGGGAAGGAAGGAAGGGGAGGACGACGACGGCCACGGGGGAGGGAAGGAAGGAAGGGGAGGACGAAGACGGCCGCCGGGGAAGGAAGGGGAGGACGACGGCGGCCGCGGGGGAAGGAAGGAAGGAAGGAAGGGGAGGAAGAACGCGGCCGTGGGGGAGGGAAGGAAGGAAGGAAGGGGTGGACGACGGCGACAGCGGGGGAGGGAAGGGATAACGATGGCAGCTGTGGAGGAGGGAATGGGATAACGAGGGCGGCTGTGGGGGTAGGAAGAGGTTAATGAATACAGCCCTGGGGGAAGGGAGGGGTTAAAAACAAAACTTTTTCCCCTTCCGGTTTGCTCTGGGGCCCCAAAGGCACGCTACTCCTTATACAGGAAATGCACTGCTGTGGGAGATAAAACTACAATTCCCACAATGCACTGCTCCAGCCCCGCCCACTTTTGATAGTCGTTTCCTATCTCTGCAACAGCTTTCAAAAATACAAAAATCCCCCCAAAAGCACTGCTCCCCCCCCGCACCCCCTGTCAGACACTTCCGTCTTTTACAACGTTTTCAACTAAACGCCCCCAATGCACTGTGCCCCGCCCCGCTCCTGTTTAAAACTTCCCCGTCTCTTCTGGAAAGCTTTAAATACAACCCCCAAATGGGGGGGGGGGGGGGGGGGGTTAAGTAAAAATTTTTATTTTTTTCTTGGGGGGGGGTTTTGGTTGTTTTTTTTTTTTGGGTTTTTTGTTTTTTGGGTTTTTATTGTTGGGGGAGAAGGAAGGGAAAATTTGAAAAAAAACAAAGGAAGGGAAAAGGGGGGGGGGGGGAAAATTTTTAGGGGGAAAATATTTTTTGGGGGGTGGGTGGGTTTTTTAGAAAAAAGGGGGGTTGGTTTTAATATTAATAAAAAAATTTAATTTTTTAAAATTTTGGAAGGTATTTTTAAGGGAAATTTTAAAACAGGTTGAACCCGGAGGTCTGAGGTGGGAGGAGAAACACTCTGAGAAAACGCTTGGAAATTTAATTTCCGTTTTCAATAAAAACCCCACCGCTCCCGGAGTGTTATTTTCCCTTTTAATTTCATGCACCGCCTGGGGTATTTTTACCGTAAATTTCACCGCACTGGATAAATTACCCGAAAAATACATGCAATGGAAATATTATTAGTACAATAAAAACCCCCACCGCTTGGGTATTATTACCGTACAATACACCGCACAGGTCTGGGTGTTTATTCCCTACAATAAAACCGCACCCGTCTTTGGGGTGTTTTTTTACCGGGCAATACACCGCACTTGGGGTATTATTATCGTACAAAAACACGCCCCCCTTTGGTGTTTTTAACCCTACAAAACACGCACCCCCTCGGGAGTTTATTACCCTAACAATACACTGCAACCCCTTGGAGTATTTATTAACCCTACAAAACCCCTGCACCGCCTGGGGGAAATTTTTACCGGGCAATTTCACCGCCCCCTCTGGATATTAAATTTCCGTACAATACAACCCCCTTTTCCCGGAGGTTATTTTCCCCTAAAAATACACCGCACCGCTCGGAGATTAAAATTTTTCCGGACAATAACCGCCCCAACCCCTGGGGGTAAATTACCGTACAAAAACACCCCACATGTCCCGGAATTTTTATTACCCTACAAACACCGCACCGCTCCCGGGGGTATTATTTCCGTACAAAAACACCCCAATGTTGGGGGTTATTCCGTACAAAACACCGCACCCCCTCTGGGGGTATTTTTACCCCTTTCCAAAACACCCCAACCCCCTGGGAAAATGTTATTCCCGTACAATACACCGCACCGCACTGGAGTATTATTACCGTACAATACACCGCACCGCTCTGGAGTATTATTACCGTACAATACACCGCACCGCACTGGAGTTTTATTACCGTACAATACACCCCACAGGGCTGGGGGAAATTTTTACGTTAAAAATACACCGCACCGCACTGGAGTATTATTACCGTAAAAATACACCCCACAGGCTTGGGGAAATTTTTACCCCTACCCAATTTCACCCCACCCTCTGGGGTGTTATTACCGTACCAATACACCGCAACCGGGTTGGAGTATTATTTTCCTTTCAATACAAGCACCGCTTGGGGTTTTTAAAATTTCCCTACAAAAACACGCACCCCCTCTGGAGTGTTATTCCCGTACAATACACCGCACCGCTCTGGGGTTTTTTATTTAACCGTACAATACACTTTCACCCCTCGGGGGGATTAAATTTCCGACAATACACTGCACGTTGGATGTTATTACCGTACAATACACCGCACCGCTCTGGAGTTTATTACCGACAATAAAAAAAAAACCCCCCGGGCCCCCAACCCCTCTGGAGTATTTTTTACCGTACAATACCCGCACCGTTTGGGGGGGGTTATTACCGTACAATACACTGCACCCCCTGGAGGGTTTTTTACCGTTTTAAAAACACTGCAAACCCCTCTGGGTGTTAAAAAAACCGTACAATAAACTGCAACCCCCTTTGGAGTATTTTATTTCCGTACAATTCACCCCACCCCTCGGGGTATTATTAAAGAAAAATAACCCCACCGCTCTGGAGTGTTATTACCCTACAATACACCGCACCGCTCTTTGGGGAAATAATTTTTAACCCTACAATACCCCTGCACGCTCTGGAGTATTAAATTAACCCCTACAATAAAACCCCACAGGTCTGAAGCCTGGAGGTCTGAGGTGGGGAGAGACGGGACGCACCGGGCGAGGTGCCTCCAAACGAGATTTGGGGTCGGATCCCAATGTATGACTTGCCCGGGCCCCCCACAGTCGAGCGTTTGGGGGGGCGCATGGCGCTGCAGCTACCCGGGAAACCCCAACCCGGAAAACCCCGGGGGGGAAGAACAAGGGAACACATAGAAGGTGATATTTCCTTTTGCAGGGCCCCTGGGGGGGGAGAAATTTGGGACCTAGGGGTGGGTCTCCTACATGACCTAGGTGAAAGGGATTTCCCCGGGCGTGGGGGCGTTGCGGACGCCCCTCCCCAAAAAAGGTCTGGGCTGCCCCAGTACAGGGACAACTTTTCAGGGACAACGAAGGGACAATCTGTTCCGATAAATGGGCTCGGGCCACCCGCAAGGGGCTTTTACCCGGGGCGGGCAAAAGGGGGGCGACAGCGGAGGCCTCTGGGAAAACAGGAGCCAGGCGAGGAATCAACAGGGCCGCCTGGGCGCGTTTCTTTAAAGGGCTTTCCCCCTGTCTCTCGGGGAAGCGGAATCAAAGCGGGTTGCCCGGTGGTTTAGTTCACTTAGGGGACATGTAGAATTCCCATATTTTTTACTTGGCGCCGACATCCAGATTTTTTGGGGGATTCAAAAGAAACTTTGTGGCCCCAAAAAAATCTCTCAAAGTTCATCTCATTACCCCTCATGCCCATACAAAGTTTGGGTGCTTAAGTCAAAGTAAATTTGGCCCAAAAAAATTTTTAGGGGGAATTTGGTGTAATTTCGCCCAAACTTTGAGAGAGGGAAGGGCCCCCTTTGAAGTGAAATTTTTACATCCATATTCCGTGTATAAATTTTCCCCCAAAGATGAAAGTGGTTTTTGTGCAAAATTTAAAAAGGGGAGTCTAAAGTTCAATGCAAACCCGCATTTGTGTTTGGCGATAACGAAATTTGGGGCATTTCCCCTGCGCAAACATTGTAAAGGCTAAAGGGGGGACATGTAAATTCGAATGCGTACTTTTTTTTTACTTTCCGCCGACACCCCAGTTCAAATAGGTTTTAGAAGGGGTACCCCCCCGACCCGATTTTTTTGGGGATTACAAAAGAGCTTAATGCGCCCAAAAATTTGTATGGGGCGTAAATGTAATTTCGCCAAACTTTTCAGACTAAGCTCTATGTAATGGGGGCCCAAAAAACTTTTCGAAAAATTTTCACTCTTCTAATTTTCTATTTTGAACTGTGGGGTCGGCGGCAAGTAAAAAAAAAGTAGCATTCAAATTTCATATATTTTTCCCCTCTTAATTTTCAATGCTCAGATTCTGAGGTTGTAAATCGACAGATTTTTGGCCGCATTACATAGAGCTTAATTGTGCCAAGTTTGGCGCTTACACTCAAATGCCCATACAAGTTTGGCGCTTAAGCTCTATGTAATGCCCCAAAAAATCTTCATACTGTCGTATTCTACACTCTTCTATATCTATTTAGAACTGGAGTGTCGGCGCCAAGTAAAAAAAAGTACGCAGTCAAATTCATACATGTCGCCCTTAAAGAGGACGGGAGATCCCTAGCCGCTACTGCTTCCTTAACCCTGCTGGAGAGACCCTTCTTAAAGGTGGTGCACAGAGCAGTGTCATTCCAGGACAATTCGACGCTAGGGTACGAAACCGTTCCGCATAATCTTCCACCGAGCAATCACCCTGGCGAAGATGCAGTAGCACCGTCTTCGCAGATGATGCTCGGGCTGGCTCCTCGAAGACACTGCGGAACTCTTTGAGGAAAGTCTGCAGGTCCGTCATCAGTGGGTCGCTCCTGTCCCCAAAGAGTGTACCCAAAGGCCGGGGCCCTTTCCCCGGACAGCAAGCTGACCACAAACCCACCTTTGAACGTTCAGTAGGAAATTGGTCCGCCATCAACTCGACGTGCATGGAGCACTGGGTAATAAAACCCCTGCAGAGCTTCGGGTCCCCGTCGAACTTAGATGGTAATGGTAGCCGGAGTTTGGGACCGATAGTCACTGGCGGGACAGCAGGCGGAGGCGAGACAACGGGTGGAGATTGTGACTGCTGCTGGTTGGCCAGGAGCTGCTGCAACATGGCGGTCAGCTGGTTCTTGTTGATCCATATCCGTGGGCAGAGGCACCTTGGTGGGACCCATGGCCGGATCTTACTGTAACAACACAGGTAGTGGATCCTCTGGACCACCGCAAGCGGTGGTAGCGGCCATGCCAGGGAGCGGGGTCTAAGCAGGTCCTGATCTTCACCAGAGCCTGCCACAAAGCAGGATGGACTTGCTGCCACGGGAGTCCTACCAGGTCGCTACCCCTGGCGCGATTAGCTCGCGGCGGCCGCCGAGGCATCGAATCATAAGGCGAACTCGAAGTCAAGGTCAGACCAACAGGTCAGGGCAGGCAGCGTAGATTCGTGGTCAAAGACGTAGCAAAAGGGTCAGAAACATGGACTAGACAGGAACGCACAGGGAACGCTTTCTCAACAGGCTAGGGGCACTGAAGATCCGGCGAGGACATGCCGGAAGCACACACCTTATATAGGGTCAGCGGCCGGCAATTAGCCAATTACCAGCGCGCTGTCCCTTTAAATTCGAGAAAACCGGCGCGCGCGCCCTAAGGAGCGGGTTCTTGCGCACCGGCCGGCAGAGGAAGCAGGAACGCGGTCGGGTAAGTACTCCCGTGAAGAGGGACCGCGGCGCAACCTGTCCCCAAGACCGGGGATGGCAGGGACCCAAGTGCGCCCGCCGCCCACGCCGCAGGACCATTTGTAACAACAGAGCTCAGCTCCTCTCCTCTATCATATAACCCTATATATCACAGAGCTCAGCTCCTCTATCATATAACCCTATATATCACAGAGCTCAGCTCCTCTATCATATAACCCTATATATCACAGAGCTCAGCTCCTCATCATATAACCCTATATATCACAGAGCTCAGCTCCTCTCATATAACCCTATATATCACAGAGCTCAGCTCCTCTATCATATAACCCTATATATCACAGAGCTCAGCTTCTCTCCTCTATCATTTAACCCTATATATCACAGAGCTCAGCTTCTCTCCTCTATCATTTAACCCTATATATCACAGAGCTCAGCCTCTCCATTATATAACCATATACACTACTCACAAAAAGTTAAAGATATTTGACTTCCGAGCGAAATTCATAAAAAAAAGTTAAAAATTTCCACTCCAATGACTATTTTTCCTGAAATCGCCATATTAGTCCAGAATGCAATGTTAATTTTCTCATAACAAACAATATTAACAAAACCAATACACAGTGAGGCTACACATCCAAAGGTCAGTCTCCAATACGTTTGTTGGCCGACATTCAATTACAGCTTGACAACGATGTCTACTGCTGCTCACAAGTGGAGTCACTGACGGCTGAGGCTCCACCTCGTCTTGAAGAGCACCCTCAGGTCATTGAGGTTCAGCTGATCCCACTGGTTTTCTAGAGGGTTCAGGTCTGGAGAAAGTGCAGGCTGCTCCATTTGAGGTCCCCCAGTCTCCACCAGCCGATCTCTTAATGATGCAACCTGGATGTACTGGAGCATGGTCACCCATGAAGATGAAAATAGTCGTGTTCATGCAGAGGCACAATGATTGGAGGAATGAGGTTATTCAAGTAGTAGAGGCGATACTGTACCAATCACAAAGTGTAGGGCAGTTCTGTATGGACCAGACACACCTGCCCCCACTGTAACACCACCACTACCAAAGGCTAGTGTGTGGCTGATACATAGTGCTCTCCCTGACCGGTTCCTGACCTGGCTGATGCATAGCGCTCTCCCTGACCAGTTCCTAACCTGGCTGATGCATAGCGCCCTCCCAGACAGGTACCTGACCTGGCTGGTGCATAGCGCTCTCCCTGACCGATACCTGACCTGGCTGATGCACAGCGCTCATCCTGACCAGTACTTGACCTGGCTGATGCACAGCACCCTCCCTGACCGCTTCCTGACCTGGCTGATGTATAGCGCTCTCCCTGACCGGTACCTGACCTGGCTGATGCACAGCGCTCTCCCTGACTGGTACCTGACCCGGCTGATGCACAGCGCTCTCCCTGACAGATACCTGACCTAGCTGATGCACAGTGCCCTGCCTGACCGGTACCTGACCTGGCTGATCCCACTGGTTTCCTGAGGTTCAGCTGATCCCACTGGTTTTCTAGAGGGTTCAGGTCTGGAGAAAGTGCAGGCTGCTCCATTTGAGCTCCCCCAGTCTTCACCAGCTGATCTCTTAATGATGCGACCTGGATGTACTGGAGCATGGTCACACATGAAGATGAAATTAGTCTTGTGTTCATGCAGAGGCACAATGATTGGAGGAATGAGGTTATTCAAGTAGTAGAGGCGATACTGTACCAATCACAAAGTGTAGGGCAGTTCTGTATGGACCAGACACACCTGCCCCCACTGTAACACCACCACTACCAAAGGCTAGTGTGTGGCTGATACGTAGCGCTCTCCCTGACCGGTTCCTGACCTGGCTGATGCATAGCGCTCTCCCTGACCGGTACCTAACCTGGCTGATGCACAGCGCTCTCTCCCTGACCGACACTGACCTGGCTGATGCACAGCGCTCTCCTGACCGGTACCTGACCCGGCTGATGCACAGCGCTCTCCCTGACTGTACATGACCTGGCTGATGCCCCAGCGCTCTCCCTGACCGTTTATCCTGAAATGGTGATCACAGCGCCCCTCCCTGAAGGTCCCTGACCTTGCTGATGCAGAGCGCTCTCCTTGACCAGTACCTAACCTGGCTGATGCAGAGCGCTCACCCTGACCAGTGCCTGACCTGGCTGATTTCATAGCACTCTCGCTGACCGCTATCTGATCCGGCTGATGCACAGCGCACTCACTGACTGGTACCGGACCCGGCTGATGCACAGGGCTCTCCCTCACCGGTACCTGACCTGGCTGATGCGCAGCGCTCTCCCTGACCGATATCTGACCTGGCTGATGCACAGCGCTCTCCCTGACCGGTACCTGACCTGGCTGATGCACAGGGCTCTCTCCCTGACCGACACCTGACCTGGCTGATGCACAGCGCTCTCTCCCTGACCGACACCCTGACCTGGCTTGATGCACAGCGTTTTCCCCGACCGTTTCCTGACCTGGCCCCATGCACAGCGCTCACCTGAAACCGGTACCTGACCTGACTGATGCACAGCGCTCTCCCTGACGTACCTGACCTGGCTGATGCACAGCGCTCTCCCGACGGGGCCCTGACCTGGCTGAATGCACAGCGCTCCCCCTGACGGGTCCCTGACCCCGGCTGATGCCACAGCGCTCTCCCTGACCGATACCTGACCCTGGCTGATGCATAGCGCTCTCCCTGACCGGCTGATGCACAGCGCTCTTCCTGACCGTACCTGGGGGATCATGGCTGTGCACAGCTCCCTCCCTGACCGGCTTGATGACAGCGCTCTCCCTGACCGGGACCCGACCGGCTGATGCACAGCGCCCTCCCTGACCGGTACCTGAAGGCTTATCACAGCGCCCTCCCTGACCGGTACCTGACCCGCTGCTGCAAGGTCCCCCAGCGCTTTCTCCCTTCCAGTACCTGACCCGTGACCCCACACCCTCCGCAGGGTGTAACCTGAACCCGGCTGATACACAGCGCCCTCCCTGACCAGTACCTGACTCGGCTGATGCACAGCGCCCTCCCTGACCGGTACCTGACCCGGCTGATGCATAGCGATCTCCCTCACATTGAAGCAATGACATGTTTGAGTAAAACATATGTGCAGTCCGGTCATGCATCAGAAGGTGATGCAGCAGCTCCTACAATGGTTCTCCACACCGGCCACACATTCTACAACCTGAACATTACAATGGCTTCTCCCCTGAGTGACCTCTATGATGCTCCACAAGGAACAATTCCTAGATAAAACATTTCCCATATACTGACCATGGATATTATTTTCCTCCCTGTGTGAGTTCTCAGATGTCTGTACCTGAATTTGCCTTCTAGATGACAAACAAGACCGACTTTATGACAAAACCATTTCCCACGTTCTGCACGGCAATTTGCCTTCTACCCTAACTGAGTTCTCAGATGTGTAACAAGATGCGTTTTCCGACTAAAAGATTTCCCACATTCCGAGCAAAAAAATAACTTCTCCCCCGTGTGAATTCTCGAGTGTTGATTCAAATCAATTTTGTAACTAAAACATTTCCCACATTCTACACAGGAATATGGCTTCTCTCCCGTGTGACTTCTGTGATGCGTAACCAGATCCGATCTCCTAATAAAACACTTCCCACACTCCAGACACGGAAACGGCTTCTCTCCTGTGTGAATCTTCCGATGTCTCAAAAGTAACGATTTGTTGCCGAAAGATTTCCCACGTTCTGAACATAAATACGGTCTTTCGTTGCTGTGAATTCTCTGGTGTCTGCTTTTTGTATTGTCACTCTGTGATTGGTTTTCTTCTACTTTATTATCTTGAGGTTGATGTGCATTGAGGTCTCGCTTCACAGCTTCAACTGGAAAAAGAAAAAATTTTTCCTAAATAATTTTTTTTTATTTTTTTTTAAATATATTTTTTATTGAAGTTAGCATGTACACAAGTCATCTCACAGTACATAAGAGTACAGATTGTTCGTACAATTATAATGAAGATAGAAGCTTTCATATCATACAATGTTCCACATTTATATTTTAACAACAGTTTGATAGTAACAAAAAAAGAAACTTCAACACGCTGAAACTGCCTTGTGTGTATTATCTTAGTGAGAAAGGTGTATGTGTGTAAATATATCCATGGTTCTGCAAACTTCACTTGATTTTTCTAATTTTTTACTCAGTGTATAAAAAGGGGATATCATGCCGGTTGTTAGTGAACTTAGCTCCAAGACACCCAAAAAAATCTTAACTAATATAACAAAGATCAGGAAAATAAAATAAACCAAATTTAAA
>JAODAL010031749.1:0-47994 GCA_025379985.1 Phyllomedusa bahiana
CGTCGCTGAGGAATTTTTATCAGCGGACTTCTGCGACCGCCCTCTCCCTTTTTGAGGCGGGACCCGTATTGACATTACCCCATCATCTTCCTCCTCGTCCAGTGATGAAGCGCTCGCAAGCAAATTCTGCTGAAAAGATCATGTTGGATCCGCAATGTCGTCATCATCATCATCAACACAGGTGACTTCGTCGTCCTGACATTCTGCATCCAGGAGCTGCGGGCTACAAGCAAGAGGCACTGCAAGGCGTTGCCGACCGCCCAGGATTTTTCCGATTGACCGGCTTCCTTTTCCTCCTCTAAATGGCATCAGTAAACTGGGCGTCAGAGCAGACAAAATCATCCTCTGGCCTCTTGATTTTTTTAACATGCTTTTCTGACCCCAACCGCATTTTGTCATCAAAGGGGTCTTCAGAAAATGGATTATCCACAGTGGTGGGTACACGAGTTGACATTTGGGCTGCCTTCGCTTCATTTTGGGGACGGTTTGCTTATGATGCTGATAGGGAACATTTGTGGCCGTGACTGGGGAGGGATGAGGAGGTAAGACTGCTGGTGCAGGTTGCATTAACCACTGAAGAACAATTGGCGACGCTGTTCGTTACTGGATTCACAGGGCCTTGACTCAGCGATGACAGGCCTACGGTCCACAACCGACGATCCGCTGGCATGGGGTGTTGTCACCAGCATGGAAGGCACCTTCTCTCGTACCTCTACCTCCATGTCCTACCCCCCCTCTTTGCTCGCTTACCACCTGAATTTCGCTCCATGTTCAGAAAGATAAAAATTTGAGAAGGTATGTAACAGTTTTGGAAAGTCTCTTATTAAAAGACGGCAAATCACAGCTATTCTCAAATCCCTCAAATCAAAATAAAATTGCTGGATTCAAGTTTAAGTGCAAGGTACCTCTATCAACAAAGCTTGACTGACCAAAATTGAAAAAACACCTATCTGAAATGTATACGGATAAGAAAAGGAATTGTTGGCACCTATCAATACACCTGTGGTGACTACAAAATTGCTGGATTCAAAAATTTTTCTGCAAGGTGGCTCTATGAACAAAGCTGGCCTACGCCAAAGTGAAAAAACACGTATCTGAATGTATACGGTTAATAAAAGATATTTTTGGCACCTATCAAAAACCCGTGGTGACTACAAAATTGCTGGATTCAAATTTTAACTGCACGGTACCTCTATCAACAAAGCTTGGACTGACCAAAAGTGAAAAAAACCGTATTTGAAATTTTATAGGATAAATAAAAGGTATTTTTGGCACCTATCAATACACCTGTGGTGACTACAAAAATGCTGGATTCATATTTAAGTGCAAGGTATCTCTATCAACAAAGCTCGACTGACCAAAAGTGAACAGAACACCTCTCTGAAATGTATACGGATAATAAAAGTGGAGTTTTGCACCTAACAAATAGACCTGCAGTTACTAGAAAAGATCTGTATCCTAATATAAGTTCAGGCTGCCCAACATCCAAGTAATATTCCAACAGAAAACTGTTAATAGTAAAGCTATGCAATGCAATTTTCTAAAACTAAGTCTGGGTGCACAATATCCAGTATCCTTTAAAGAGCTTGTCTGTGTTCGCCCGCAGCCCCCCCCCCCCACACTCCGTGACTTTACAGCGGTAGATGCTCCTTTAAAATTCTCAGCCTAACCATCTAAAATCTGCAATCTCTGATCTACCTAAGTTCTAAGGGTTCCAGCTAAAAGAATAGCTGTCTCTGGAACAATAGAATAATTTCGCTGAGCTGTTTGCACAGAGACTGAGCGCCGTCCTAACTCATTTGAGATACTGACACACACTGATCATGAACGGAAGGGCTGTTCTATGTAAAACGAGGTCATGTGATTTTTCCAGCCAATCGCAACCATACACATCCCAGTCAGAGCGCACCACAGCCACCCCGCTCTATTCTCTAAGCTGATTTGCTGGCCCCAAAATGACAGGAAACGCCGAAAATGGCGCAGTTTAATAGATAATGCACAGATTTTAACCTAAATTATCGCGTGATTTAAAAAATCCGATCAACATAATAACCGTGCCGATTTTAACTTTGTCGTACAATCCCTTCAACACTACTTTAAAGGGCAAAACTGACCAAAAAACCAAGGGGAATTAGCTGTAAAATCATGCCAGCGAAAACTGGAAAAAACAAGCTGAGGTCGGGGGTAACATTTGTGACAGAGTGTGAGGAGCGGCGGGGAGCCACAGCACTGAGTCAGAAGGGGCACAATGACTTCGGAATGGCAAAAACGGATAGGCCACAGGTGGCACAATGACAAGTGTGGAGCTTACGAAGCAGCAGAAAAGGTCAAAAGTGGCACAATGCACAGTGTGGAGGGGGCAAAAAAGGGAGTAGGCACAGAGTGGGACAATGACACAGTGTGGAGGTCACGCAGCGCAGCATGAGGGCGCAGTGGCACAATGACACATGTGGAGGGGACGGCAGCACACATGAGGGCAGCGTGGTTCTGGGGGTGTAAAAAACAGGGTAAGCCACAGATTGGCACAATGACACAAAGTGGAGGTCAGGCAGCACTAGTGAGGTCGAGGTGGGACAATGACATTTGGAGGGGGCAAAACAGTAGTAGGCCACAGATGGCACAATGAAAAGAGAGTGGAGGTGACGGGGGAGCAGCAGCATAGGTCAGAGAGTGGGACAATGACATTCTGGAGGTGGGAAAAAATGAGGCCAAGAGTGGGACAATGACAAAAGAGTGGGGGCCAGCACAGAGGGCAAGAGTGGCACAATGACACATGTAAGGCACGGCAGCAGCACATGAGGGCAGGCAGTGGCACAAAGACATCTGGAGGTGGCAAAAAAAGGGGCAGGGCCACGAAAGGCACAATGCCAGTGGGAAGGTTAGGCAGCAGCACATAGGCAGACAGTGGTACAATACTTCTGGGAGGTGGCAAAACTAGTAGGCCACAGAGTGCCCCAATACAGAAAGTTGGGGCGGCCAGGGTAGGTCAGCATGGACAATGCATTTTGGGGGTGGCAAAACCAGGAGTGACGGCACATGGCATGAGGTCAGGAGGGCACAATGACATTCGGAGGTGGCAAAACCCGGAGTGACGGGAGCGTGGCATGGGTCAGGAGTGGCACAAAGAATTCTGGAGGTGGGAAAACCAGGAGTAGGCCACAAGTGGGACAATACACACTGTGGAGGGACGGCGCAGCACATGAGGTCAGACAGGGCACAATGACACAGTTGGGGGGGCCGGCAGCACACAAAGGGTCAGGGAGTGGCACAATGACATTCGGAGGTGGCAAAAACAGGGGTAGGCCACAATGGGACAATGACACAGGTGGAGGTCACGGCAGCACAGCAGAGGTCAGCAGTGGCACAATTAGATTTTTGGAGGGGGCAAAAAATTGTAGGCCACGGTGGCACAAGACAGAAAGTGGGGTAGGCAGCAGCACCAAGAGGGGCAGAGAGGGGCACAATGACATCCCGGAGGGCAAAAAAATGGAGGTCATGGTAGTAGGCCCCCGAGTGGCACAATGACGGAGGGTGGAGTCACAGCAGCAGCAGCATGAGGTAAAGAGTGGCACATGACACATGTGGAGGGCACGGCAGAGCCCCAGAGGTCAGGAGTGGGGACAATGAATTCTGGAGGGGGCAAAACAGGGGTAGGCCACAGAGTGGCACAATGACACAGTTTTTGGGGGTCACGGCAGCGCAGCATGAGTCAACAGTTGGGACAATGACATTCTGGAAGTGGGAAAAAGGGGGGTAGGAAAAAGTGGGACAAAGACACATGTGAGGGCCGGCGCAGCCATGAGGAGACAAGGGCACAATGACATTCTGGAAGTGGGAAAAAGGGGAGTAGGCAACAGAGTGGACAAGAACAGTGTGGAGGGAGGCAGCAGCAGCATGGGTCAGAGAGTGACAATGACTTTCTGGAGGTGGAAAAACGGAGTAGGCCACAAGTGGGAAAAAGACACAGTGTGGGGGTCACAGCAGCAGCGCATGAGGTCAGACAGTGGCAAATGACATTCTGGAGGTGGCAAAAACAGGGTAGGCCACAGATGGCACAATGACACACAGTGGAGGTCAGTCACGCAGCGCATGAGGTCAACAGTGCACAATTTCATTTTGGAGGTGGCAAAACAGTAGTAGGCCACATGTGGCACATGACAGAAAATGGGGTGACGGGAGGGGACAGCAGAGGTCAGAAGTGGCAAATGACATCCGGAGGGGAAAACAGTAGTAGGGCCACGAGTGGCACAATACGGAGATGGATCACAGCAGCACACTGAGGGCAAAGTGGCAATGACACAGGTGGAGGGAACGGCCAGCAGCATGAGGTCAGACATGGCACAATGACATTCTGGAAGTGGCAAAAAGGGGATAGGGCCCGAGTGCACAATGCACAGTGGGAGGGCAGGCAAGCAGCATAGGTCAGACAGGGACAATGACATTTGGAAGGGCAAAAAAGGGGGGAGTAGGGAACAGAGTGGGCCCAAAGAGCATGTGGAGGGCCGGCAGCAGCATATAGGCAACAGTGGACAATGACATTCTGGAAGGGAAAAATGGGAGTAGGCAACAGAGTGCACAATGGACCAGTGTGGGGGGTCCCGGGAGCAGCACATGAGGTCAGACAGGGCACAATGACACAGTTGGGGGGCACGGCAGCAGACATGAGGTCAGACAGTGGGGACAATGCATTCTGGAGGTGGCAAACATTTTGTAGGCCACAGGTGGCAAATGACACATGTTTAGGTCACGGCAGCGTAGCATAGGTCAGACAGGGGCACAATGACACAGGTGGGGGGGGCACGGCAGCAGCAACATGAGGTCGGCAGTGGCACAATGACATCTGGAGGTGGGAAAAAAAGGATAGCCCCAGGTGGCACAATGACACAGTGTGGAGTCCGGCAGCAGCACATGAGGGCGACAGTGGCACAATGCATTATGGGGGGTGGCAAAAACAGTAGAGGCCACAGAGGGCACAATGAAAGAGGGAGGTGACGGCAGCAGTGAGGGCAGAGAGTGGGCACAAAGACTTTGGAGGTGGGAAAAACAAAGTGGCCCCCAAAAGTGGGACAAAAGACACAGTGTGGAGGTCACGGCACAGTCATGAGGGCAACAGGGACAATGACAGAGGTTGGGGGTCACAGCAGCAGCATTATAGGGGCGGAAGTGGGACAATGACACAATGTGGGGGGGCACGGCAGCAGCAGCATGAGGTTCAGAGAGTGGCACAATGAATACTGGGGGTGGGCAAAACCGGAGTAGGCCACAGATGGAAAATGAAAAAAGTTGTGGGGTCCGGGGGCCCCCGCAGCACTGAGGTCTCAGTCACAATGACTTCTGGGGGTGGGAAAAACAGGGGAGGTCACAAAGTGGCACAATGACACAGTCACGCAGATGAGGCAGACATGGCCAATGACACAGTGTGGAGGGGTACAGCAGCAGCATGAGGGATACAGTGGCACAATGCTTTGGAGGTGGAAAAACAGGAGTAGCCACAAATGCACAATGACCAGTGTGGGGGTCGGCCCACACACACAGCATAGGTCACGGCAAAAATGACATTTTTAGGTGGCAAAAAAATGGATAGGCCCCAGAGTGGCAGTTGACACCCCTTGGAGTGGACGGGACCGCAACAAACAGCACATGAGGGCATAAGGGGGCACATTGACAGAGTGTGGGGGGGGTGGGAATACCAGCCCTGTAAAGATGGTGGTAAAAGGGAAATGGGGAAAATTCAGCAGATGTGTGGGATCGGCGGTGGGAGCATCAAAAGTGGGTGAGGGATTATTTGAACCCCGATCATTTTTTAAAGTTTTGGGGGGTATCTTGGCTGATTATCTGATCCTAAGGCATTGGTGTTTGGGAAATCCTGGCCGACCCGCCTGATTCATCTTGCAAAGGTCAGTCGTTCCACATTTCCCCGGGCAAGCGGGGGTTTTTCTAGGGTAACGAGGCCCCACCCGCACGAACACCCGCTTGATTCCAAAACTACTGGGCCGGGGCAGACGCTTTATACTGCCAAAAACCCGGCAAGTTTGCGGCCACACATCCCGTTTTTGGGTGCCCAAGTCCAGGGATCTTCAACTGGGTGGGCCCCGTGCTGTCCAAATAGGCCAACCCCTGTTAGTTTTAAGGACTGCCTTCCCCGGTCCTGACTTTTGGCGCACCCTCCCACAAAAGGCGGGTAAGAAAAGCTGCTCATCATGATCCAGACTTAGGTTGCTGCTGAGGAGCTGGAAAATGCCCTACCCCCCACCTTCCCCCACATCCGCGGGGAGTAGTGAGCGCAAAAGGGAACCCCCCGGCAGACCTTCAGAAGGGGACGATGCCGCCCTAGCAGCGGGCCCCTGATAGGGGATTTTCCCATAATATTGAGTTTTCCTCCTCTCAGCAGCTGGGGAAAAAGGGTCCCATTTTGGCCGGTTTGCGGGGGTCCAAATAGGGTGGAAGCCCAAAAATTATCCCCGCCGGACTGACTATTCGGGGCTGCATAGCCCGGCAAATCACATGCTGCGGCCCTTCTGGACCAAGTGACTCCCAGGGGCCCCTGCCTCCATCCCACTGTATACTGCCCCGGTTCTTTGGCGGGTCATCTCCTCGTCTTCCTCATTCAAAACCCCCTCCAGCTGCTCCTCCCCTCCTCTCTTTTCACCTGGGGTAGAAAATCCACTAATTTTCATCGACAATGCTTTTCTCCAATGTCCTCCTCCTCCCCTCCTCTGCCTCCTCCTCCCTCCATCGTCCCCCCGGGCTCCCTGTGCTGCGAGGGTTAGGCCACGTCTCCATCCCCTCCCAGACAATTTTCACATCTGTTCCCGGGCAAAACGTGGAATGACGTTTTTTCATCCCGTATCCGGCGATGACAAATAAGTGGCCCCCTCGAACGGGCCCCAACAAAGGCAGGTGTCACGCATGAGCTCCAAATGGTGACATCAAATTACACAGGGGAGTACTCCTTCCCCTGGATCATCAAAAAATCTTAATGGCCTTTTCTTGTTCATACAGCGGTCCAACTGTGCAGGCTGAATTCCCAAGGGTGGAAACATTGCATATCGAGTGTGTTGGGGGGAGGCCCCTTTGCCGCGCAACTCGAGGGTGGTGTTCCTGGCTTTGTAGGAAGGATGAAGTCATGCACAGTTTCCCGGCCATTTTTTTAATCTTCTCAAGATCGGTGGAAGACTTCAGGAACCTTTTCACAACCAGATTGAAACACATGCGCCATGCAGGGCGCATGGACCATCCTCCTCGGGGGCAGGGGCGGACACCATGTTCCTCCCATTGCCCGTCACCATAGTTCCGATTTGCAGTTGGCGCGGAGGAAAGCCACACATCGTTTTCTTGCTGCATGAGGCGGAGCAGTTCCTCCCTGTGTGACTTGTTCGCCGAGGCAAGCCAGGTGTTAGAACTGCGTGACACCGCTGTGCCCTACACATGTGGGTATGATGGAGCAAGTACTTGTGGAGGCTGAGATGGTGGTGGTGGTGGAGGAGGAGGAGGCGGACATTGGCTTCAGGAGCCGCAGTTTGAAAACGTGGAGGAGAAAGGGGTGTCTCCTGTCCAAGTTGTTGGTGTGTTCTGGGCAGGAAGAACATTCACCAGTGGTCCATAAGGACATGTACTGGCCCTGACCGTAGTTACAGCTCAGATGGCCGCGCTGCCATGCACCTTGGGAACAAACCGATAAGCTCAAGGACTGGCCCACCTTCTGTTCTACATATTTTTTGAAGTGCTGGTACTCCCTTTTTTGGGAAAATAAATTACGGCTTGGAAAATCTCCATCTCGGCTCGGCACAAGCCATTGTTCTCTGAACGGTGCGAGTCCCCCATTTGGAAAAGGGGGGACTGCAGTACCAACAACTTGGACAGGAGAACGGTCAGCTTCTGCACCTTAGGATGGTTGGACGCATATTGTTGTCTCTTTGCAATCGCCTTGCTGAACGGCTGATGGCGCCATGAGTAGCGAGGAGCAGGAGCATCTGGACCGGGAGATGATGTCAAAGAGAAACAACTCTCTTCTGCCGAGGTGGTGGAGCCTTGACTGGCTGCAATGGCATGCGTGCCACTGGGCGCTGCTGCTGCTGTTGCTGAGTCGGCAGGATGGACCACGACATCTGAGCCATGTTTCTCCCAGGCCACCGGATGTGATGCTGCATGTGTTGACGCAGGGCCTTGTGCCAACGTTAGCTCCCTGGCCATGCTTCACTTTCTGCCTACAGATTCTACATATACCCATATTTGGCTCCTCCGGTGTCTTAGCAAAGAACTGCCATACTGCCGAGTAGCTGATTTTACCGCCAACGCTCCACACTGAGTGACTACTGCCACCGCTGCCTCGCTGAGCCCCTGTGCCGCTACTTTCTTGGACCTGCGAAGTGGGTTTTTTACCCCATGGCCGCTTGGCTCCCGACCTCACACTGCTGCTATCCTGCTCACTCACGGCCACACAACCCACTTGCTGGCTGTGCCGCTGCCTGACGCGCAAGCTGACGCTTCTCCTGACGATGATGAAGCCCTTGCCCCACCCGGCTCCAAAGTGCGGTCGGCTACATCATCATCTATTTGTGTTTCATCGTCCTGCTGTCCCTATCACTGGTCTTGGTATGCAGAGGCTGACCCCTCACAACATGACCTCCCATGCCACTTCAACATCTATACTTTGCCGCTTACTGCAAGAAGCAGGGGATATTGGCCCCATTTCTTCGCGCCAAAATAGCTGCTGACTGCCTCCTCAAATTGTTCATCCTCGCTATATAGTGGCTCTGAGCCCAGACCCCAAAAGTAGATCTCTGGCTGAGGGAACCGGAATGGCAGAGGCGGGTTGAGGACAGGTGAGGGC
This sequence comes from Phyllomedusa bahiana, assembly GCA_025379985.1. Classification (NCBI taxonomy): domain Eukaryota; kingdom Metazoa; phylum Chordata; class Amphibia; order Anura; family Hylidae; genus Phyllomedusa; species Phyllomedusa bahiana. Next base: position 8,834 of record JAODAL010031749.1, read on the forward strand.
CGCTGACCTGCTCCCGGGCCATGCAACTAAGGGTTGTGTCTGTGTTGACGTTTTTTTAAGGGACAAAGTTGAAATCGGCAATTTTTTTATGGTGTCAAATTTTAGATCAGCAAAAATTTAAAGGTTTAAATCTGTGCATCATCTTTAAGATCGGCCTTTTTTTCGGCCTTCCTGTCTTTTGGCGGCCAGAAAATCGTTACAGAATAGGCAGGGTGACATGGGGGTGTGCGACGTCATGACGGGGAGGTTAGGTTGCGTTTGGGCTGGAAAAAATCAATGACCCGTTTTAACATAAAAACACCCCTTCCTGTTCAGCCCTTTGTGTCTCTCAGCGTTCATAGGAATGGACGGGGCCCTCTGCCTGTGGCCAAACGCTCAGCGAAATTAGTCTATTTTGCACAGAGAAACCTCTACTTTTAGCTGTGATCCTTCCAATTTAGTTAGATTAGGGGTTTGAAGATTTTATGTAGTTTGCTAAGAATTTTAAAGAGCATCTACCGAGTAAGTCACGGGGGGACGGGGGGGGGGGGGGGGCCCGCGGGGCGACACAGAAACTCTATCTTAAAGAACACTGGATAAAGTTTTACCAAACTTGTGTAGCATTGCACTGCAATATCTTTGTTATTAACAGTTTGCTATTGAAATATTTCCTGGAATTTGGGGAGCCTGAACTTATTTGGATAACATCATTTCTATAAATGCAGGGCTCTTTTTTTAGGTGCAAAACTCCCCCTTTTATTTCAGTATAATTTCAGATAGGGGTTCATTTTCAATTTTTTCCCATTCCACCTGTGTTTATAATCCACCTTCAGTTAAATTACAATCCAGCAATCTTGTAGTCGCCAGGGTTGTTTGTTGCCAAAAAAAACCGTGTATCTACAAAACAAACAGATACGTTTTTTTTTGGACTTTTGCGCCCCAGCTTTTTTCCCTTTGACGCAGCATCCACGAAATTTTAAATAAAAGAAATTTCAATATTCACCACGGGTTTTAATTTGAAAGGTGCAAAAAAATACCGTGTTTTATCCGAAAACATAACAGATAGGGTTTTTTTTTGATTTTTGCGCACCCGTTTTGGTTCTTGACGCAGAAACCATTAAATCTTAAAACAGCAATTCTATAGTCCCCAAACAGGGGGTTTAAAAGGGGGAAAAAAAATACCGGGTATTTACGAAAAAATAACAGTTTAGGGTTTTTTTGACTTTTGGGGCCCCAGCTTTGTTAAATTGAAAACGGGCTTCCACAAAATTTTTTTAAAAACACTATTCTATAGCCCACCACGGGTGAATTAAAAAGGTGCAAAAAAATCCCGGTGTAAAATACGAAAACTTTTAACAAATAGTTTTTTTTGACTTTTGCGCCCCCAGTTTTGTTCTTTTGACGCAGCATCCACGTAAATTTTAAAACAGCGTTCTAAGTCCCCACGGGTTTAAATAAAAAAGGTGCAAAAAATCCCGTGTATCATACAAAAAACATAACAATACTTGTTTTTTGATTTTTGCGCACCCAGCTTTGTTCATTGAGCAGCATCCCGTAAATTTAAAACGAAAATTCTATATCCCCAAAGGGGTAAATTGGGAAAGGGTGCAAAAAATACTGGTATTATCCGAAAACATAACAGAACGTTTTTTTTTGATTTTTGGCCCCCCGCTTTGTTCTTGACGCAGCATCCACGTAAATTTAAAAAAAGCAATTCTATTTCCCACAGGTGAATTGGAAGGTGCAAAAAAATGCGTGTATTATCAAAAAACATAACAGATACGTTTTTTTTGGGAATTTTTGGCACACCCAGCTTTGCTCTTTGATCCCAGCACCCCACGTAAATCTTAAAACGCAATTCTATAGTTACCACAGTTTGAATTGAAAGGTGAAAAAAATACCGTTTATTATAGGGAAAACAAACGTACGTTTTTTTTGCACTTTTCCCCCAGTCCCAAAATTTGTTGATAAAACACCTTGCATTTTTAAATTTAAACCCAAAGCAATTTTTTTTTTTGTTTAAAGAGGGTTTTTGAGAATAGCTCTGATTTGCCATCTTTTAATAAGAGATTTTTCCAAAAACTATTCCATCCCTTCTAAAAATTTTTTATATTTCTGAAAAAGGGAAAGCGAAATGCAGGGGGGGGAAAGCAGAAAAGGGGGGGTTAGCACAGGGAAGGTAGAGGTACGAGAAAAAGGGGTGCCCCTTCCAGGGCTGGCACAACACGCTTTGCCAGCGGACCCGCCCAAATTGAAAGGACTGCCCAGGCCTTTCATCGCTGGGTCGGGGCCCTGTTAATCTAAATAACGAACATCTTTGGGCCCAAACTGTCCTTCAGTGTTAATGCAATCTGCATTTTTTTAGAGTTTACCTTTCCCCGTCCCCCCAGTACGGCCACAAATTTTCGTCATCACTTTATCAGCATCCGTCCAAAATGAAGCAGCCCAAATTCAACCGTGTACCCACCACGTTGGGTAATCCATTTCTGGGAAACCCCTTTTATGGCAAATTGCGGTTTGGGTCAAAAAAGGAATGTTAAAAGATCAAGAGGATATTTTGTCTCTTTGACGCCCAGTTACTGATTTCCATCAGGGATTAAGGAAGCCGGGCAATCGGCAAAAAAACCCGGGGGGGTCGGGAACGTCTTGGGAGTACCCCCTTTCTTTTACCCGCGCTTCTGGATGCAGAAAGTCAGGACGACCAAGTACCTGGGGTTGATGATGAAGATGCCCGGCATTTCATCCATCCTGGGGCCCTTTTTCCCCAGAATTTTCTTGCGAGCGCTTCATCATTTGGGTGAGGGAGGAAATGATGGGGTAATTGTGTCAAAACGGGTCCCGCCACAAAAAAAAGGGGGGGAGGGCGGTCCCCAGAAATCCCCCTTTATATGATTTCCCCCAGCCACGGGGCACGCAAAAACCCCCCTCCTCGCTTATCGCCCCTTTTAAAAAGGTCCAGGACCTCTCAAAACCTTGGGCCTTCTTTGGCAAGCCCCTGATTCACCCACGATATCATATGGCCGCCTTTGCCGTAAACGCAAAAAGTTGGCAAAAAAACCTTAAGTGGTTTTAAACCCCCACCCAAAAAGTCTAGTCCCCTGCAGCGGGAAACATGGTTGAAATGGAGGGGAAAAATTGGGGCAAAAAAGGCCAAACCGACGCCGGGCCCCCAACCCCTTTTCCCCACCCTCTGTCTCCGCCTCCCCCCTCCTCCGCCACCACCAAGCGTTTTCCCCAGCTGCCCATTCTTCCCGAGTCCCTGATCAGGGATCAGCCTCCGCTTTAGCCTCCCCCTTTTTTTGCCGAAGTTCCACCAGCCCCACCAGAAGGGCCCATCCACCCCTTCTCCCTTTTGGCCAAGGGTTTTACGGGCCTCACGCCGTACAGCGGCCAGTCTAGGCCCGCCTTTTGGGCTTCCAGGTTTGGGAGCAGAAGGAAAAAACTTTAAACCCCAAAACCTTCCCCCAAAACCCAAAAACCTGAATGTCGGGATTGCCAGGCTTTTGGGCCCTTGGGAAATTTTTTTTTTTCCATTGGTGGACAAAAGATGGGTTCCGCCCCCATCATGGCCCTCGCCTGCCCCCCCAAAACCAGGGTGGGAAAACAGGCAAATTTTTTTTTGCCAGAAAAGCCATCCCTGCCCTCGCCCGCCCCCGTGTTTCCCCTAAAAATTTTAAGCGAGGTGTCCCGCATCTGTTTTCCGGAAAAATCCCTCTCACCACCGACACATGGGCTAGTAACAGGGGCAAAAGGGCCCCTAAATCTCTTTTGACAGCTCCTGGGGGGACCCGGGGGGATGTCTCTGGGGGGGGGACGGTTGGGTCTCAGGCTCGGTGCACGCTCTTCAAAAAACCCCAGGGTTTGGGGGGGGCTCTTTTACCCAAAGGGCCTCTGGGGGCATCACGTTTCCCAGAGACACCAGGCCATGTTTTTAAATTTAAACTTCCCTTTTGGGGGGACCGTCCACCACGGTCAGGAGTGGGACGGGTCTCCACAACGAAACCGAGCGCTGGGTGGGTGACAAAACCTTGTTTCCCGGCAAAGGGGGTGTGCGATAACGGGCGGAAAAACTCTGGCCGCCCTTAAGATCGGAAGGCTGGAGACACCCCTTTTGGGCCTAGACATTTTTAACCTTGTCCCCCCAAAATTTCAAAGGCTACCCGGGGGTTCACTGCCTGTGAAGAAGGTCGAGGTCTAAGTTCGCACTTCCCCCGTTCGCCCCCTGTTTTCCCGCCTGGTTGCTTGCAGCGTCAGCCCCGTTCCTTTTTCCCCCCGTAAAACCGTCTTTTTGTTGAATTTTTGCAAAAACACTGGAAATTTTCCCCCTCCACATGCTCCAGCGTTTGGGGGGGAAGCAGCGAAATTTCCTTTTTAACCATAGGGAAGTGAAAACAGGGCCTGACAAGCAGGGGTTGGGGACCTCGGGGGGTTTTTGACCAGATGGGGTTTTTCCCAGAGGACATGGAGTATGGAGCAGGGACAGAGAAAAAAGGGTAAAAGAGCCCAATTTCCTCCCCACGTTGAGTAAAATGAGAAAAAAAATTTCCCAAGATAAAGGGAAACCTGGGTGAAAACGGGACTTTAACCCCCATATTTCCAAATAAAACTCAATTGGTCCACACTCATACAGGGGCAAGCGCTCCCCAAAGGAAAATTGACTGTGTACTGAGGAAGGCTGGAGTTCTCAAAACTTCCCCCTTCCGAAATCTGCTTCGCACGACTTTTCGTTGCTGCGCATCGGGGCATTTTAACCTGGGGTTTTTAATTTAGTTTACGGACGCCAGCCTGGGCTCTCCCCGGGCCCCCACTGTAACCCCGGGCCCCCTGGGTCATGCGTGGCCCGGGGACAGGTATAGTAAAATTTCCCAGTGAACAAAAAATGGGGGTTTTTGAAACACCCTTTTTTTCCGGCACTTTTTAAATCGGGGGGTTTTGCAGGTTTGGGGCCCCAGCTGGGGGCCCGGGACGGGTATGGGCAATGTCCAGTAAAACAAAAATGGGGTTGAAAGACCCCTTTTTTCCGGCACTTTTTAAAATGGGGGGGTTATGCGGGTTTTGGGGCTAAATCTGGGGGCCCGGGGACAGGTTAGTCAATGCCCAGTGAAACAAAAATGGGGGGTTAAAAAGACTCCTTTTTCCAGAACTTTTTAAATGGGGGGGGTTATGCGGGTTTTGGGGGCCATGCTGGGGGCCCCGGGACGGGTTATAGTAAATGCGAGGGGAAACTAAAAGGGGGTTGAAAGACCCCCTTTTTTCCGGCACTTTTTAAATGTGGGGGTTATCGGTTTTGGGGGCCCCCTGCTGGGGCCCAGGACGGGTAAATCAATGTCCAGTAAATTTAAAATTTGGTGGTTGAAAGACTCCTTTTCCCGGGCTTTTTTAAAAATCGGGGGTAATGCGGGTTTTGGGGGCTCATGCTCCCTTCCGGGACGGGGATATTAAATTTGCCCAGTTCAAGTAAAATGTTTGGTTCATTTCATACTGCCTTCGGGCACTTTTTAATTTTGGGGGATGCAGGTTTGGGGCATGCTGGGGTCCCAAGACAGGGTAGTGAATGGTGTGTGATTTTTTTTTCTGTGGTTTTTAAATACCTAAGTTTGTCCCTAAAAATTAGCGGGTTTACCCCTTTGATTGTTTGGGGCTTTTAAATTTCCCGGGTTTTCTCCGCCCTTTTTGGGGGTGTAAAAAATTTTGAAGGTGTTGTTGCTCCCCCAAGCCCTTTAATGGTCATCGGAGATGATCGACTATCGACTATCGAAAACCTTTTCGTTGGGGTCCGACTATCGGACTATCGATCGATGTCGGGTAGCCAACGTAATCGCTCAAAAACTAGTTGTGTCTGAAGTGGTATTTGTATTTGGGAAAAAAGCTGTTTCTTTAAAAGAAAAAACAGGGGAAAAGGGTTAGATCACCCCCTTTGGGTATTTTAAGTTTTGTAGCCCTTTGCATTAATATGTATATGCAAACTGCACCGGGCCACACTGGGGTTCAGATCCAATACCCCACAAAAAATTTGAAAAAGAACGTTAAGGAAAACATTTCTGAGACAAGCTGTTTACAACCCCCCAAAAAAAGCTGTATAAAAAAATTTTGTTCTTTAGTATCAGCTAACACCCAAGGGAGCCGCGCAAACCTTTTCCCCACCATTCGTGAACTGTATGAGCTCCCCGCGGTTTGCCCTTGGGGCCCTTTATAGTGCGGGGGATGCACAGAATCCTGCCGGGGCTTGATTTGGGTTCATCTTGCACATTTTCGTGCAGGCCCATGCCCCCTTTTTCCCCCCAGAGTTCTTTGCCCCCTGTAACGCCAAAGGGTCGCAGCCATTTTATTTAAAACAAAGCCACATCCTTTTTACCAAAGTACCCCCAAAATTCGACTTCGTTCTGAAAACCCAAGTTTTCCTAAATTCTAAAAAGAAATTTTTACTTCTTAGAATCAATTCGCCCATCTCTAGCAATAAAACAGCAACCTTTTTTTGCAAATATGAATTGTGCAAAACTTGGTGAATTTCGTAAGCCAGAAAACTGGGATAAATTTAATTCCCTTCTTTGTCTTTATAAATTAGATAAGCTCTAATTTGTAAATACCATTCAGTAAAGTTTCATGGGCTGGTCAAAGGGTAATACTGTAATTTCATTTAGACAACATTTAAGGTGTCATGTATAAATGGGCTGCAACATTTTTTTGCATTCTTGGAGACATACTGTTGTAGCCTTGTTCTATAGATGTACGAACCATCGTATGCCAACACTTGGCGCAATCTGTGATAGACAAAACACTTTTGAATGCGTCAGCATGGGGGCATGTTGTGCCAGTAGTATACGGTGCGGTAAAATGTGCCAAAGTTTTGGGCAAAATTGTTGCACAAATCCATACCTGTTTCAAAGTGGCATGGCTAGGACTACTTTTGGTGCAGAACGAGACACATTTCTGAAGTGCTGTGAGACACTTTTATACATACTATCGGATCATACATTATTAAAAACAGAGGTAGGACTGGCAAGTTGACACCAAGTTAATAAATGTCTCCCTTAGTTTGTGATTTTCATGTAAGGGTCTGTATGTGTCATCTTCCCTAGATTTTATTTCCACCTGCATAGTTTAAGATTCCAACTGTGGTATGTGTCCTTGATTAATTCTTAATGCTTTCAGTCTAAGGAGAGATTTATAGTTTATGACTTCAAAGCCTATTTTCTTTGTGCAATTACAAGTATTTACCAGATTCCCTATATGTTATTATAGCAAACGTTATTCATTGTTACCTTCAACTGAACAGGAGGCAGATATATAATGCTTCAATACACTACATACCCACAATCTGGCCTTGCACAAACAATAATTGTTCCATCGTAATTGTCATGAATGTCAGAAATGTGCAAGAATTCTGGGTACTAAATTACTGAAAATCTTTACATTTTGACACAAAATTAATCATTACTGTCAGTGAAACTCATCAATTTATTTAAGATATCAAACTGCTAACATCACAATAATGAGTTTCCTATTTAAACATCCAATTATTGCAACTCCGTGACCTCGCTGTAGAATTTAAAGGGCTATTTAATTACACGTGATGATTCTTCCTTTGGTCTCTCTTATAATAAAGCTCAATCATGGAGATAAAATCACTTGGGAAGAAAGCTGAATATCCACTTTTTTCAGTACCAGTATGTTAGTTTTAAATCCACTAATTGTCGCGTACTTTGGGTCGGTTAGGACTGACACTGAAGAACACAGGGTCTTTTGGGTCACCGCAAGTGTAGATAGTGATGTGGTGACCACGCCAGAGAGAGGAGTCTAAGGGGAATCCCGGTCTGCACCGGAGCCCACCGCAAGGCTGGACGGACTTCGCTGCAGGGAACCCCCAGGTCGTCCCCTCTGACGTGGCTACTTGCGGTGACACCCGAGGTGCAGGACAAGGATACTGGGTGAAGGCAGAGGTGACAGGTCCTGCTGGGTATAGCCATAGGCAGGTAGCAGAGTCCCAGACAGCTAACTGGCAGATACAATGGCAGGAAGTAACGCATACCGCTAATACAGCCAATTATAGATTGGTGCAACAGCAAGAACAGCAGTAGTAAATATGCAAGTAATACAGGGGTTAACTCGGGAACAACAGTAACCAGCAGCAGCAGTCAGGAGCTCCGGTGGACATGCATGAACTGACCAGAAACAGAAGCAGGAAGTTCCTTATTTCCCAGAAGGTCATAAGTCATTGGATAGGTAATTGGGACACTGTCTCTTTAAATCCAGACCAGCAGTAGCACCTGCAGACACAGACAGGAACATGACCAGGTGAGTACATAGAAACAAGGGACACAGCAGGGACTGAGGCCTGCAAGGAGACATGACTACAGCAGCAGGTGAAGAGGACTGCGGACACAACAGCGAAACAGCCATGCCCGCGTGTATAGCAGCATGAGGTGCCAAGACAGAGACTGTGGCGTGAACTGTGACAGTACCCCCCTTAAAGTCCCTCTCTCTCTGGGCCAGCCAACTGCTTCAAAAACAACATGGGTCAACCACCTCATCCTCGGAATTCCAAGAGCAGTCTACAAAGGGGATGACTAGCCAGTACCGGAACAACTTTTTTGAAGTCGGGGTAAACAGATGTTTTGGGTGATGCTTTGGCCATGAGCCAGCGGGTACAGGCACTTTGGACAAACCATGAGCCAGCTGGTACAGATGCTCTGGGCGAACCATGAGCCAAAGGGTACAGATGCTCTGGGCGTACCATGAGCCAGTGGGTACAGACGCTCTGAGCAAAGCCATAAGCCATCAGGTACAGACGCTCTGGGCAAACCATGAGCAAATGGGTATGGTGGTTTTGGGCAAACCATATGCCAGCGGGTACAGATGCTCTGGGCGAACCCTGAGCCAGCGGGTACAGACACTCTGGGAATACCGTGAGCCAGGCAGGTCAGAAACTTTGGATTGGGGGACCAGGGCAAAGCAGAGACACGGGTACATCTACAGTCCAAGACATCTGCAGTCCAGGGACCTCAGCATGAACCGTGACACTAATGCTGTGTATACTACATGTTTTATGAATGACGAAAAGTTTGGCAAGTTCATTTTCAAGGTTCATTATTATATCTTTTGACTAAATGAAACGACAAAATGTATAATAAAGTTTAAAGAGTATTTAATTTAATTCTTAATAATAATAAAGTATATTATTATGAACATATTATTGTTAATAATAATATAAAAGTAATTTTATATTAATAAAAAGTTTTGGAAATTAAACACTCTTTACCCCAGTAAAATTTCTTCAAATTCTGCAGTTTAACTTTTCTTCCATGTACTGTAAAGTGACAGTACTAAGTTATAAAAAGTGCAAAATGTACTGACAGAATTAAGCACATTCTAATAAAACTCTTTACACTGTTCAGGAAACTTCACTCTGCTTTGGGAAAACAAAAGATAAAGAAGGGAATTCACATATCCTACTACGGTAAGGCTATCAAATATATTTTTTTTTAATTACTAAGAGTGTCCCTAATTTATCATCTAGTCTACAAAAAAATAAGCTTAGGGGATACTCTCAACTTCAACATTTATGGCATATCCACAAAATCTACCATAACTGTCTGATAGATGTGGGTTCAATCTCTGGGATCTACACCTCGTTCACCAATGAAGGTTCTTTTACTTCCCTTGTATTTGTGCCACAGTCACGAGTGTGGAGCGATTATTATCGACAAAGTTGAAATCGGCACAGTTTTTATGTTGATCGAAATTTATAGATCATCCGTTTAATTTAGGTTAAAATTGTGCATCATCATTAAGATCGCGCCATTTTGGCGTTTCTCTGTCATTTTGGCGGCCAGCAAATCAGCTTACAAATAGAGCAGGGTGAGATGTGTGTGCGGACGCATAACTGGATATGTATGGTTGCGATTGGCTGGAAAAATCACATGACCTCATTTTCCCATTGAACAGCCCTTCCTTTTCATGATCATGTCTTTCAGCGTCTCATAGCAGGAGGACATGCGCTCTGCCTCTGCCCAAACACTCAGCGAAATTTTTCTTTTTTCTTCACAGAGAAAGCTCTACTGTTAGCTTAGATCCTTACAACTTAGTTAGATTAGAGTTTTGGAAGATTTTATGTAGTTGGGTTTAGAGAATTTTAACGGAGTTATCTACCGCTGAAAAGTCACTAGGGGAGGCGAAGGGGGGGGGGGCCTGCGGGGAAAAACAGACAAGCTCTATAAAGAATACTGGATAAAGTTCACCAAGACTAGTTAGACATTGCACTGCAATAGCTTTATTATTAACAGTTTTCTATTGAAATATTTCCTGGATATTGGGCAGCGTGAACTTAAATTAGGAATCACATCTTTTCTAGTAACTGCAGGTCCCCTTTGTTAGGTGAAAAACTCCACTTTAATTATCAGTATACAATTTCAGATAGGTGTTCATTTTCAATTTTGCCCATTCCACCTTTGTTGATATATCCACCTTGCAGTTAAATTAGAAAACCAGCAATTTTGTAGTCAGCACAGGTTGAAGGGCCAAAAATACCTTGTATTATCCGAATACATTTCAGATACGTGTTTTTTGACTTTGGCGCACTACAGCTTTGTTCATTGAGGCACTTTTCACTTAAATTTTGAATACTGCAATTTTGTATCACCACAGGTGAATTGATAGGTCCAAAAATACCTTTTAATTATCCGAATACATTACAGATACGTGTTTTTTGACTTTGGCGCACTACAGCTTTGTTCATTAGGCACCTTGCACTTAAATGTGAATACACAATTTTGTATTCACCACAGGTGAATTGAAAGATGCCAAAAAAAACCTTTTATTATCCGAATACAAATTAACAGAAATTCGTTTTTTGCACTTTTACCCGTCCAGATTTGTTGATAGGCCACCTTGCATTTTAAAAATTTGAAAACCAGCAATTGTGTAGTTTTCCCAGGTAATTGATAGGTGCCAAAAAAAAACCCTTTTATTTTCCCAAAACATTACAGATCGTTTTTTTTTGACTTTGGCGCACAAGCTTTGTTCATTGAGGCACCTTCACTTAAATGTGAAACAGCAATTTTGTAGTACCCAGGTGAATGAAAGGGGCCAAAAATACCTTTATTTTTCCGAATACTTTAAAATACGGTTTTTTTTTCCTTTTGCCCAGTCCAGATTTTTGTAACCACCTTGCATTAAATTTTAATCCAGCAATTGTGTGGTACCACAGGGGAATTTTAGGTGCCAAAAAAAAACTTTTTTTATCCGAAACATTTTCGAAACTGTTTTTTGACTTTGGGCCACCAAGCTTTTTTCATTGAGGCACCTTGCACAAATGTGAATACACAATTTTGTAGTCACCCAGGGAATTGAAGGTGCCAAAAAACCTTTATTTTCCGAATACATTACAGAAAACTTTTTTTTTGCACTTTTTTCCGTCCGTTTGTTTTATGAGCCACCTTTCAGTTAAATTTGAATCCAGCAATTGTTAGTTACCCCAGGTGAATTGATAGTGCCAAAAAATACCTTTTATTATCCCAATACATTACAGAACGGGTTTTTTTTCTTTGGCGCACTACAGCTTTTTTCATTGAGGCCCCTTCCCTTTAAATGTGAATACAGCAATTTTGTAGTCACACAGGTGAATTGAAAGGTGCCAAAAATACCTTGTATTATCCGAATACATTTCAGATACGTGTTTTTTCACTTTGGCGCAGACCAGCTTTGTTGATAGATCTACTTTGCAGTTAAATGTGAATACAGCAATTTTGTTTTGATTTGAGGGATTTGAGAACACCGATGTTTTTGTATGTGTTCGGGACCCAATAGACTTCTGGGTATCCAAAATGGACGAATGGCCCGAGCTCGCTCGCCACGCCATAGAGGTGTTGTCGTGCCCAGCAGCCAGCGTCATATCTGAGCAGACCTTAGCAAAAGCTGGAGGAGTCATTACAGACAAACGATCCGGCTTTCCACAGATAATGTGGATCTTTTGACTTTCATCAAGAAAAATCACCCATGGATCTCTGATGATGTTGTGGCCCCCAATTGCCGAGGTCACCGATTAGTTGCCGGTCTACTTCACATTCCTCTTCAAACAGAAATGGTCCTCTTGAAAAATGTTTTTTAAAATGATCATTTCTTACTGCAATTTTTATTCTCTTTTCCCAACAGTTCATTTTGCTGGTTTTGCTGTGAGGAGACTGTAAAAGAGCAAGGTTTCATGACAACACTGTATTCCATTTACTCACTTTATCTTTAGAAAGTTTTCGCATTGTCAATGGTTTTGAGGCATGTTGCTGTGAGATAAAGCTATAATTAGGGTTTTCTTTGAACAGAAATGTGGCTTTTAAGTGGCATTTCTCCTCACAATTTTAAAAATTGGCTGAAAAAGTCATATTATAAAATTTTTGGGGTCATGTAGCTGTGAGATACAGCAATAATCATGGTCCTTTGGAACAGAAATGTGGCTTTTAAGTGGCATTTCTCCCTCACAATTTTTAATAGTGGCTGAGAAATCACATTTATAATTTTTTGGGGTCATGTTGCTGTGAGATACAGCTATAATCATGGTCCTTTGGAACAGAAATGTGGCTTCTAAGTGGCATTTCTCCCTCACAATTTTTAACAGTGGCGAGAAGTCATTTTTATAATTTTTTGGGTCATGCTGCTTTGAAATGCAGCAATACTACAGGTGCGATTATAAAAAAATTTATTTTCTAAAAGACATTTGTTTTTCACAATTGTCCAAAGTGGCTCAAGGGTCATGCTTTGAATTTTTGTGGGCATTTTGCTGTGACATGCAGCTATACTACAGGTCCTATTATAAAAATGTTTTGTTTCTAACAGACATTTGTTCTTCACAATTGTCCAAAGTGGCTCATGAGTCATGCTTTGAATTTTTGGGGGCATTTTGCTGTGACATGCAGGTATACTACAGTTCCTATATAAAAAAAAAATGTTGTTTCTAAACAGACATTTGTTCTTCACAATTGTCAACAGTGGCTCAAGGTTGATGGTGCTGTGAGAAACAGGAATAGGTAGGACACTGTTAATGGACACATATTGCAAAATGACTTGTTTTTGCAAGATCTTTAACATAGCATCAATCCCTGTATTGAGACAACCCATTTAATACAATTAAAAAAAAGAGAACCAACGACATGGTGGGATTCCATCCTATTTTAAAAATGTGTTTTCTAGAATTAAACTACTAAAAACTTGCATGTACAAAATAGCTGGTAAAAAAATTCCTCTGAATTGTACAAGGGAGGTACAGTAAAACTTGACCAGATGTAGGTTATTCAGAGGAGTATGGAGCACGGACAGCGAACAAAGTACAGAGACACTTTCCTCCAGCACGTTGAGTAAAATGAGACAAAGAATGCCAAGAAAAAGGGCACCTGGGTGGAACAGGAGCGTTAACCACCAGTATTTCCAAGTGAAGCTCAATAGGTCCACACTCATACGAGGGGCAAGCACTACCCAGGACAGGGACAGTATTTGTCCAGTGAAACTAAAATGGTGGTTGAAAGACTCCTTTTTCCGCACTTTTTAATCTGGGGTCATGCAGGTTTGGGGCTCATGCTGTGCCCAGGACAGGGATAGTCTATGTCCAGTGAAACTAAAAAGGTGGTTGAAAGACTCATTTTTGTGGCACTTTTTAATCTGGGGGTCATGCAGACATGGGGCTCATGCTGTGGCCCAGGACAGGTATAGTCAATGTCCAGTTCAACTAAAATGGTGGTTGAAAGACTCCTTTTTCCGGCACTTTTTAATCTGGGGTCATGCAGGTTTGGGGCTCATGCTGTGGCCCAGGACAGAGATAGTCAGTGTTCAGTTCAACTAAAATGGTGATTGAAAGACTCATTTTTCTGGCACTTTTTAAATCTGGGGGTCATGCAGGTTTGGGGCTCATGCTGCGTTCCAGGACAGGGATATTCAATTTCCAGTTCAAGTAAAATGATGGTTCAAATCATACTGCCTTCTGGCACTTTTTAATTTGTGGGTGATGCAGGTTTAAGGGTCATGCTGTGGTACAAGACAGGGATAGTGAATGGTCTGTGATTTTTTTTCTGTGGCTTTTATAACCTATGTGTGTTGCCTAAGATGTAGCACGTATCCATTTGACTGTTGTGGATTTTAATTCCAGCTTTTCCTGCCCTGTTTGGGTGTAAGAATGAAGGTGTTGTTGCTCTCCCATAGACTTTAATGGTCATCGATCATAATCTATCATCGACCATCGAATATCTTGTCAATGATGGTCGACTATCGACCATCGACCGATGTCGATGGCCAACGTAATCGCTCAACACTACCAGTCACAACAAATGGAGAGGATATTGTACATGTATACAATACTTCATAACTATCCTACGTTTGGGGGATAGTCCCTTTTTTAACCCAGGTTCCTCTGTCCCTCTTTTCTCTTTAAATGTCCCTCTTCTTCACTTGGGAAAAGGATTTTTGTTAATAAACGTACTATCCTGCTCCAAATGTGGTGTATAACTACAACTAACTGTACATTTGACTAAAACAAACATATTATTTCCTCGCTTGGTGCAATGTGAAACTTAAAATGTGTATATTCGTTTTTTTTCATGATCATTTTTTACTTCACATCGTTAACCATAAGTATCTCTTTTTGGACATCTAAAAAGTTGGAAAGTATGTACATGAGTGGCTCTCTCTATTCACTTCTATAAGAGTGCTCGGTACAAATGAGTAAGGGGATGTTCACACAAAAGTACTGTCCGCACCGAAAACACATTATTTCCGTCTTGAAAATCCTGTGCTTACAAGTGTAGAATTTAACTGAGGAAACGACACATACCGCCCGAGGTAGATTCCTGCCTCCTATACTTTAACATTTGTCAGCACAGAAATGCCTCAAAGAATTGATTTGTATGCACTAAAAAATACTCTAGTAAAATCAGCGTTGTCTAAACGACAACACTGGTTTAACTCTCTTTTCAGGTTACTAAAGTAAGTACCAAGCAAAGGATATCCATGAATGGTGTCCATCAGGGCCGTTCCTAGGCTAAATTGCACTAAGGGCGAGCTGAAGAAATTTCGCCCCCCCCTCCCCCTGTAAAATAATGCACCACAATGCAACACAGTGCTTCACCAGATAGTTGCCTCCTGTAGCCATGTAATACCCCCCTGTAACCAGACAGTACCCCCAGCCGCCACGATAGTTGCCCCTGTAGAAAGATAGTTGCCCCTGCAGCCATGATAGTTGCCCCTGTAGCCATGTAATACCCCCCTGTAGCCAGATAGTAGCCCCAGCAGCCATGATAGATGCCCCCTGTAGCCAGCTGCCCCCTGTAGCCAGTTGCCCATGTAGCCAGTTGCCCCCTGTTGCCAGCTGCCCCCTGTAGCCAGTTTTCCGTGTAGCCAGTTGCCCTCTGTAGCCAGTTGTCCCTGTAGCTTGCTGCCCCCTGGAGCCAGTGCCCCCTGTAGTCAGTTTCCCCCTGTAGCCAGTTGGCCCTGTCGTCAGTTGCCCCCTGTAGCCAGCTGCCCCCTGTAGCAAGTTTTCCCTGTAGCCAGTTGCCCCTGTAGCCAGTTGTCCCTGTAGCTAGCTGCCCCCTGTAGCCAGCTGCCCCCTGTAGGCAGTTTCCCCCTGTATCCAGTTGTCCCTGTAGTCAGTTGTCCCCTGTAGCCAGTTGCCCCTTGTAGCCAGTTGCCCCTGTAGCCAGTTGCCCCCTGTAGCCAGTTGTCCCTTTAGCCAGTTGCCCTTGTAGCCATGCTAGTTGCCCCCTGTAGTTAAGGATAATAAAATAATAAAAACGTACTCACCTTTCCAGGATCCCTGCAGCGCGTCCTGATCCGGAGTCGGCATTCAATGTAAGCGGCGTGATGTCATCATGCCGCTTACACTCAGCTCCCGGGGTCTCCTGGGACGGGAGCCAAGACTCAGCGTCGCAGGGGCCGCGGTGAAAGCCGTGCGCCCCCTGCGACGCTGTGTATGTATCAGAGCTCACTGAGCGCTGATACATACAGGGGAGGATGCACGAGGGGAGCGATCAGTCCTGTCTCCTCCCTGTACCGGCAGCTGCACTAAGTGTGTGCAGCTGCTGAGTTTGACTCTGCACGGCTGTTTTACAATGGCCGTGCAGAACCCAGGGCTAACCGGGGGGGTGAGGGGCGAGGCGGCCGGCGCCCCCCTCAGGTGAGCGGAGCCCGGGCCCCTAGGCAGGGCCCTGGTGTCCATATACAGTTTTTAAAGAGAAAACCCCTCCTCATTATGAGACATACATGTAAATCACAATGTCAGGTAGGGAGTATAGAGCCCACTCTATATACACCAGTTCCTGACAGTTTACACATATCAAGAGTGGCCAGGATCAGAGGTAACTCCAGTCCTGAGTATTTAACTGCTTAGATAGCTGGATCAGTGAAACTTTATTGACTTAGATACTTAAGGTGACATGTATGTATTTTGGTGCCCAGTGCATTAGTAACATAGAATGCGCCTGAACCTATGAACCTGTTCTACTGTGGATCATAGATTTAGCACTTTCTAGCTACAAAGCAACAATTCTGGCTCAGGTAAACCACTTTTTTGGTTCCAGCAGTAATGCGCCTAGATTTGCGGATAAACAGTCATAAATGTGTAGCTTTGTACTGTTGTAGTGCAACATGCCTCCAGCACACTCCCAAACTCAGGCGCATTACAAAGTGCTTAAAGGGATTGTGTCATCAAAAAATTACTTATTGTTTAACTCACTTTTTTTTTTAAACACATTTTTTAGGAATTTTTATTTTTTTTGAATTTTCCATATCACTTTCAATACTTTTTAAATAATTCTTAAGTCCTGCAGTTTTCACTTTAGCTACTAAGCCTAATAATTGTTTGACACTTCCTGTTCCGCAGAGAGAGATTTTCAGTAGTCTGCTCATTATCAGTAAAAGCAGGGTCAAAGTGAAAGGAGACACCAATGTGTACAGATAACATAGGATCCACCAGTCACAATGGGAGGTAGTCACAGCGCCCCCATCCTGCACACTGACTTCTTCCCAGGTCACACCGCATGACTAAAACACTCTCCTATAAAAGTCAATGGGACTGAGTCAGTCTTAAGGCTCCTATGTGCATGAAGCTGCTGTAAAGCATGTCTCTGACTGTTGTTAAAGTAGTGCAAGCAAGAATGTCTTCCCCACAATCATATATAGATGGCCGAATTGATAAATCTACAATCAGGAAATAAAAATGGCTAAAAGGAACAGAATATGGATCAGAGTCTTGATTAAATAATAATAATAATAACAATAATCTTTATTTATATAGCGCCAACATATTCCGCAGCACTTTACAATTTGGAGGGTGTAGGTACAGACAAAAGACATACATTGCACAATGAAAAGCTACTTACAGATGAGACACAAGGTGAGAGGGCCCTGCTCGCAAGAACTTACAATCTATTAGGGTGTACAGGTGAGATGAAGGGTAAGAAGTGCTAGATTTACAATGTTCCAGCCATGTGACATAAATATGGGGTTCTTTTATGTAGAATTCGGATGAACCTGCCACTCAAACAGTACATCTATGTACAGTTAAGTGCCGAAAATAAGATGAGTGCGCTAGGGAGTGGGGGTGGGGGGAGGGTTTAGCCATTAGGGATTCTGGTAGGCCAGAGTGAGAAGATATATTTTCAGGGCCCTTTTAAAGCTATGAGAGTTCTGAGTGTGCCTCATCACCCACGGTAGCATGTTCCAGAGAACTGGTGCTTGCGCGTGTGAAATCTTGGAGATGGGTATGGGAGGTTTGGATGATTGAGGAATGTAATTTGATATCATCAGCAGAACGGAGAGAGTGGGTAGGGTGGTAGACAGAGATGAGGGAGGAGATGTAGGGAGGAGCAGCGCTGTGGAGAGCTTTATGGGTGAGAGTGATGAATTTATGCTGTATTCTGTACTGAATGGGCAACCAGTACAGTGACTGACACAGGGTAGAGGCATCAATATAGCGGCTGGAAAGAAAGACAAGACTGGCTGCTGCATTCAGGACAGGTTGGAGAGGGGAGAGTTTGCACAGAGAGAGACCGATAAGCAAGGAGTTACAGTAGTAGAGACGAGAATGAATAAGAGCAACAATGAGAGTTTGAGTTGTTTCCACAGTGAGAAAAGGACGGATTTTGGAGATGTTCTTGAGGTGTAGGTGACAGGATCGGGCAAGGGACTGGATATAGGGGATGAAAGACAGATCGGAATCTAGTATAACCCCAAGACAGCGGGCCTGCTGCCTAGGAGTAATGGTGGTGCCACACACTGAGACAGAAATGGCAGGGAAAGGTCTGTTAGTAGATGGTGGGATGACTAGAAGTTCATTTTTAGTAAGGTTTAGTTTAATATACAGGGAGGACATGATGTCAGAGACAACGGCCAGACAGTCACTGGTGTGTTGTAGCAGGGCGGGAGTGATGTACCGGGAGGAGGTGTATAGTTGAGTGTCATCAGCATAGAGATGGTACTGGAAGCCAAATCTGCTGATGGTTTGTCCAATGGGGGCTGTGTAGATTGGGAAGAGGAGAGGACCAAGAACGGATCCCTTAGGAACACCGACAGCAAGAGGAAGAGGAAAGGTGGTAGAACCTGCAAATAAGTAAATAAGTAAAAATAAAATTGGCGAAAGATTCCCTTTAATATTCTAGTGCTAACACGACTAGAGATGGGCGAATTGATTCTAACGAAGTGAAATTCGTTTAGAATTTCAGGAAAACTTCGATTCTGAACGAAGTCGAAGTTTGGGGTGAATCGTGGGGACGAAGCGTGTTTTTAATTGATAAAATGGCTGCGAGCACATAGCGTTACATGGGGCAAAGAAGTCTGGGAGGAAGAAACGCGTAGCCTACATGACATATGCAGAGATGAAGCCAATCTGAGACCGGCGGGATTCTGTGACGTCACCGCACTATATAAGTCTGGGCGCAACGCTGGCAGCTCACACTCCTCTCACTGTACTGATTAGGGAAGGTGCTGCCGCTGCTGCTCATTATATCTCATACTAAAGAACTAACTTTTATACAGCGATTTTTTGGGGGGTGTCACAGCTTGTCTCAGAGACTGCTACTCTTACGTTCTAATTCTGATTTTGTGGGGTATTGGAATTGAAGTCCAGTGTGCGTCCAATTCAGCTGCATATACATTTTAATGCTATATGCTCAGTTCTTGAGCACAATGAATATCCAAGGGTTACCTAAGCCTGTTGCTGTTGTATTCAGTTAAAGAAACAGCATTTTTACAATCCAAATACCACTTAATTTTTGGTTGCTCATTTCTTTTGCGCAATTTACATCCAAGGGTTAACTAAGTATTTTTCTGCAGTTGTATTCAGTAAAAGAAACGTTGTTTTTCACCGCCAAAGAAGAAATTTTGCCTGTAGCATAATTCATATCCGAAGGTTAATTACGAGTTTTTCTGTTGTTGTGTTCCGTAAAATACACACCGTTTTAACACGCTACAAAGCTGGTAATTGTAGGCAGCACTTTTTTTTTGTGCAATTTACATCCAAGGGTTAACTTAAGTATTTTTCTGCAGCTGTACTCAGTAAAAGAAACGTTGTTTTTCACCGCCAAATAAGAAATTCTGTAGCATAATTCATATCCGAAGTTTAATTAAGCCTGTATGTGCTTTGATATTCAGTAAAATACACAGTGTTTTTAAACGGCACATACAAGTAAATTTTTCCTGCCCAATTGTGGAGCGCAATTTATATCCAAGGGTTACCCAAGCTTGTTACTGTGTTCATTTGGAGTCAAATACAGGGTGTGTATTTATCATATACAGATATCTACATTTAACAGAGTCTGTACATTTTAGAACAAACAGTATGTCAGACAGAGAGGTGGCAGGCTCTTCACATGCAGTGGCAGTGGCACAAACATTCCTGGAGCAGGGACAGGTCGCAGCACAGCAAGGGATTCTGTAGCAGGGGTCACTTGGTGAGGCCAGAACTGCCGGTATCATCTAGCGCCGGGGTGTTGTTCATCAACCCAATGGTTCTTGATTGGTTGACTAGGTCATCCACTTCCTCCCAGATGACATCTGACAACCCCAGCCAAGAGTCAGTGGGAACGTCAGACACAACCCTTAGTTGGCATGGCCTGGGAGCGGGTCACGGCCCTCACTTGTCCTCAACCCGCCTCTGTCCCCATCCGGTTCCCTCACCAGAGATCTACTATGGGGTCTGGGCTCAGCGCCACTATGTAGCAAGAATGAACAAGTTGAGGCGGGCAGTCAGCAGCTACGTGGCAGCGAAGAAATGGGGCCAATATCCCCTGCTTCTTGCAGTAGGCGGCAAAGTCTCGATGTGGAGAGTGGCATGGGAGGTCATGTTGTGAGGGTCAGCCTCTGCATACCAAGACCGTGATGAGGACAGCAGTGACGATGAAACACAAATATATGATGATGTAGCCGACCGCACTTGGGAGCCGGGTGAAGCAATGGCTTCATCACGTCAGGAGAAGAGGGTGTCATTTGTGCGTCAGGCAGCGGCGCAGCCAGCAAGTGGGTCCTGTGGCCGGAGTCGCGGGGTAGCACAGTGTAGTCGGGCAAGCAGCCAGGGGGTAAAAAACCCCTTTTCGCAGGCCCAAAAAGTAGGGGCCCACAGGAGCTCAGCGGGGGCACAGGGGTAGTATCACTCAGGCGGAGCTTTGGGGGAAAATCAGCTGCTCTCGTGCGCATTCTTTCTAGGACCCCGGGGGGCCAATAGGGGTATATGTAAATCTGTGGGCAGAAAGTGAACCGGGGCCGGGTTTACTTTGCACACCCCCCTGCGTCACCACCGTGGCCGGGGAGAAACATGACTCAAGGTGGTGAACCATCCTGCACAGCACACCCGAGGCACCATGCCCTTCAGCCAAAAAAGGTCCACAACTCGGGCAGAAGGAGCTGTTTCTCTTTGCCAACATCTCCCGGGTCCAGAAGCTCCTGCTCCTCGCTCTCAGGGCGCCGCAGTCGACAACGAGGCATTGCAAACAGAAAATTTGCGCCCAACCATCCAAATTTGCAAAAGCTGCCCGTGCCCCGTCCAAGTTTTGTACTGCATCCCCCCCTTTCCACATGGGACTCTCACCGTTCAAGAAAATCTTTGCCGACCGGATGGAGATTCCAAGCCGTAATTTTTTTTCCCAAAAAAGGCATCCCAGCATTCAAAAAATTTTGTAGAACAGAGGGGGGCCCAGTCCTTGAGCTTTCATTTTGTTCCAAAGGGGTGAGGGCAGCGGGGACATTAGCGAAAACTATGGCAGGGCCAGTACATGTCCTTTTGTTCACTGGGTGAATTGCTTCCTGCCCAGGCAACCAACAATTGGACAGGAACGCCGTTTTTCCCCCCCACGTTTCAAACTGCTGTCCTGCGCCAATGTCCCCCCCCTCCACCCCCCCCCACCATCTCAGCCCCCCAAGTGTGTCCTCATCCCACATTTGGGGCACAGGGGTGTCACGCAGTTCTACACCTACTTTGGTCTCCGGGAACGAAGTCACACAGGGAAAAAGCTCCGCTCATGCACAAAAATCGATTTTTGGGCTTCTCCGCCCCAACTGCATATGGGAACCATGGTGACGGAAAAGGGGAGAACAGGTGTCCCCTGCACCGGGGAAAGATGGTCCTGAGCCTGCATGGCCATGTTCAATCTGATTGTAAAAGGGTTTTCCTAAGTTTCCCCTTTTTCAAAGTTCTAAAAATGGCCAAAAATTGTGCAGCACTTTCATCCTTTCCTCAAAGCCGGGAAACAACCTCCTCGAGTTGGCGCAAACCCCCCCCAACCACCTGATATGCAAATTTCCACCCTTTGGGAAATTTCCAGCCTGCACATTTGGCCCGACGTATAACAAGAAACCCCAAAACGATTTTTGATGACCAGGGGGGACAGGATACTCCCCTTTAATTTTTATGTCAGCCGGGGCAGCTCATGCGTGACACCTGCCGTTTGTTGAGGCCATTCGAGGGAAACCCGTTTTTGTCAGTCGCCCGGACTACGGGAAAGAATAACGTCATTCCACTGCTTCAGGGCCGGAAAAGATGGGGTGAAAAAACTGGGCTGGCAGGGGACTGGAGACGGGGGTTTAAATACATTTTTGGCCACTTTTAATTTAGGAGGGGGGGGCTGAACTGGAGGAGGGGGGGAGGGCCCTTTGGGAAAAAGTTTTTTGGGGAAATGGTGGATTTTTTTTCCAGGTGACAGGAGAGGAGGGAGCTGGAGGAGGGAGATGGAGATGAGGAAAACGGGCAGATGACTCCCCCAAGACTGTGGCAAAACAGTGGAGAAGGAGGCAGGGTTCCCTTGGGAAATCAATTTTTTTCAGATGACCCCCCGGGGAAAGCTGGGTTTGCCTGGCTAGTGACACCCAATAGTCAAACCCTCCGGGGAGGGATGCTTTGGCTCTCCACCCCATTGGGAAACCCCCGCTTTTCCGGGCCCAAAAAAGGGAGCCTTTTTCCCAGCTGTGACAGGGGGGACAAACTCAAATTTTAAGGGAAAACCCCCGTAGTCATTGGCCGCTGCCTTTGGTGCGGCATCGTCCCTCTTCTGACAAGGGCGACCGGGGGTTTTCCCCAGCGCTAATTTCTGCTGGGCCCCACTGCGTGGGAGGGGGGGGGGGGGTTGGGAGCAGAACCACTTTATCAACAGCAACCCAAGCTGGAGTCCCCGGGGTGAGCCCGCTTCCTTCACCCGCCAAATGAGGAGGGGCTTTGCCCGCCCCGGGGCCTGGAGCAGTCCCTTAACCAAAAGGTGTTGGGCCCAATTAGCACACTCTGCCACCCCAGTTTGAATATATGCTGGGCTACCGGGCAGCCAAAATGGGTTTTTGTGGCTGCAAATTGCCCAGTTTGCAGTGGAGAAGCTGTCCTGCCCGGCCCGTATGTGGCATCAAAAGCGGGTGTTCAGAGGGGGGGGCCATCGTTACCCAAAAAGAACCCGCCGCCACGGGAAAAAGTGGAACGCGACCTTTGTCAAGGGTGAATCAAGGGGGGGATCGGGCCCGGATTTCCACACAACCCAAAGCCTTGGGGTCAGATTAAAATTAGCCATGACCCTCAACCCCAAATTTGAGAAATGAGGCTTTGGGGTTAAAACTACATGCCTCAGGGCCCCATTCTGATGCCGGGCCCGCCGCCTGATTTCCAAAAACATTTTTCTGACATTTCTCCATGGCCTAACCCCCATCTTTACCCGGGAATGGTAATTTGGCCCCCCCCACATCCACACTCTGTTTATTTTTGCCACTCTATGACCTCCCTGCTGCTGGGTGCTTTGCTTTTGCCGTGACATCCCCCACCCGTGTCATTGTGCCACTCTCTGACCTCATGCTGTTGCTGCCCCTCAACCCCCACTTTTCTTTCATTTTGCCAAATCTGTGGGCCCTCCCGTTTTGGCCATATCCCAATTTTGGGCATTGTTCCCTGTCTACCTCATTTGCCCGGGTTTTGGGGTGCTGCCGTAAACCTTTCCCACGAGTCATTTTTGCCACTCTGGGGGCCTACTCCTGTTTTTTTGCCACCTTCCAGAATGTCATTGTGGGCCCCGTCTGGGCCTCATTCTGCTGCTTGCCCGCTGCCGTTACCTACCCCACCTGTCATTGTGCCACTGTCCCGACCTTTAAAGCTGCTGCTGTTGCTCCTGTCGTGCCCCCCACACTATGTCATTTTTGCCACTCTGTGGCCCACCCTGTTTTTGCCACCTCCAGAATTTGGGGTTTGTGCCCCGTCTGACCTCCCCTGCGGGTGTTGGGTGCTGCCGTGCCTTTAAAAAACTCGTCATTTTTGCCACTGGGTGAACCCCCATGCTTTCGGGTGTGTGGGTTCCCTTACCCCCACAAATCTGTTTAAATTTTTGCCAAATCTGTGTCCAAATCCTGTTTTTTTCCACCCCCCAAAGTCATTTTTGCCCCCTGAAACCCATTCTTCTGTGGCTGCTGCTGTGCCCTCCACACTCTGTCAGTGATGTTGCCACCTGAGCCGTTAGCTTGTTTCTTTCCAGCTGCCGCTGCCATGACTTTGTCAGGCTACATTCCCGCTTTAGTTTTTTGGTCAGCTTTGCCCTCTTATGTGCACAGGGAATTTTATAGTGAAGCGATTCTAAGAGCGGCGACAGTCATATGCGTGTCATACTAAAACACAACTTTGTATGAAGACCAAACCAAGCTCCCTCTGCATATTTAAGCATGGCACCCTGCAGGCTCTGTGCAGCCTGGAAATAGCTGTTTTTTAACGCGATTCGTTCCGAAGTAATTCAGACCGAAACGAATTTTGACAGAAAATTCGGAGAAGTCGGCGAATCTAATTTTTGAGAAATTCACCCATCTCTAAACACGACATTTCTGGCTCAGGTATACCACTTTGAAAGTGGTTTACCTGTTCCAGCAGTAATGTGCTGAGAAATGCCATAGTGAAGCTATAAGTCTATAGCTTCGTACGGTTCTAGTGTATCCCGCCTTCCGCATGTCCACCGAAATCAGGAGCTCTGTAATGCACTTGATAATGGTGTTCGGGAGGCTTTTTACTAATGCGAACAGGGCTGCGCCAGATGTCGGGCTGAAAACACGGCAGACTTCTGGCACAGCCCCGTTCATACATTTCCCTCAGTGTCTGGAGAAACTAATGTTTCAAAAATTGTTTAACACATTAATTCTGTGCTTATTGATCCTTAGCTGTTGGTCCATTCAGTTGATGTACTGCAAATTACAGCTTCATAGTAAAATACTCTGAAACCCAATTCTAAATGAACCTTAAAGATATAGACACCTCTGCAGTGGCCTCTGGACTCTTCCCCTACAGATTATGTCAGGGGAGAGAAATATCGGGCATGCTGAATTTTAAAGCCTGATTCTGTTTTGCCTAAAGATAAGTAATTGACAAAAGTGTATAGCATGGACTTTTTTATTACCATTGAAAACACACGCACATGGCAACCTGAGATAGCTGTTGCTCGATAAAAATGTTTTGGTCTTATATACAGTATTACTGAAACAAAGGCAATGCATGTTGATGTATTTATTTATACCTATATACTGTGTAGTGTGATGGACTTTCTGTTTATGAACTTTGATTTTTTTAGAAGAGAGTTTTTGAGAAATGGATCATTAAACAGAAAGCTACAATAATGAGTGTTTTTTTTAACCATAAGGTGACCAATACTGTATATTCTGATTATTCTGATTTTTTTTTTTTTTTAGGGAGGGGAGGGGGAGACCTTTCCCTTTATCATTGTATTTAGAACCAGTCTGTAAAAGCAGTTCTTCTCTCTGATTTTTTTTCAGAATCATAGATTGGTTTTTAAAGATGATGTCATTTGTGCAATTTTCCTAATCTTCTAGAATTGGACAAACAAAATGTACTTCAACCACAAAGGGTAATGGGCACTGAGATAGTCAAGAATAGCTATTGACATACACTTTTCTCAAGTGCTAGTCTGAATCAATCCCTTCTCGTCTATGGAGGTAGTTAAGTCCAGGAACTCAATCTGCTCTGTAAAGAAAAAATGAGTAAAATACAGGCTAGCGTTGTTATTGTGTGGAGGTTAATGGATCCTTGTGCATCAGACTCATCACCTCTTCATACGACGAACAAGTCATCAATACATCTCCAACACATTACAATGCTTGTAAGAGGGACCAAGTGGTGTGGTTTTTTTTTTTACCTCTGCAGGATGATGGTTTCGTATCAGGAGATGGCACAACAATGTAACAGTCAGAAACAGATGAAACACAAGCAGGCTTTATTCTGTGGGGCACTGAAGCTTACAATAACTTATAAGTAGATGCATAACTCTTTTGCGGTTCTATAATAGAGATATTAAAGTTCTTAGGTAACACTTTTAACTTCCAGGTCTCTTGTGGTACTTTTGCACATTGGATTCACATAGTAATTGCATTGCACATTGGATTCACATAGTAATTTATCCCGCATAGTAATTTATCTAATTTTGCCCCTGCACCAGGGATCCAGGTCTCATGGTCAGTAAACCTATTCAGACCCAAATTCAGGGCTTTTAGAGCACAGTCTTTAATCCCTTTTAAAGGCACAATGGTTTGCACCTCAGTACTGTGAAAGTGATGCTTAATTGGCTAACAGTTGTCACTTGGCTAATGCTTGGACAACATTTTCCATGAGCCTTTTGGAATATATTTTAAATTCAGTGGAGCAACTAATGATGTATAAGTTTCCACACACCTTTATGGTACCGCTCTCTAATAAAGAACATTACCCTTCTCAAGCTACCTCTAGTGCCTCTCACCTAGCCTTTGCCCCTGAACAAGGGGTGTCACGGCAGCCACGGGCGCCGCTGCCCCTGCGGCCGATCCCCTGCCTGCCGGGGGTCCGGCGTGGGCATTGCGGGCACCCGCGACCACCCCCGTGCCCTCTGTCCCTGCGCCGGCTCGCTTACCTGGCCCCGCTCCTGTGCACGCCGCTCCCATCCGTTCCAGCTTCCACGCACGTGCCCGTCCCTTAGCGCGCGCGCGCGACAGCTGGTCCAGATTTAAAGGGCCAGTGTTCCGTTAATTGGTCCTTTGCCGGACGCTGGTCCTATATAAAGGTTACGCCCCCAGCACTCGCTGCCAGATCGTTGGTGTGCGTTTAGTGAGCTAAGAGAGTGTCTAGTGTCCGTATTGATTACCCGTGTACCAGTCCATTCCGCTACGTTTCCTGACCTTGCCTGTTTGCCGCCTGCCCTACCCGGGGCTCGCCGTCTCTCCCCCACAACCTCTGCCGCCCCTCCCCTGATTTTTGCCTTTTGCCCGACTACCCCCTTTTTTTTTTTAAAAAATTACGATTCTGTCCCAAACCCCTACCCCGGGCCGCCCCCCGCAAGCAAGTCACTTCAGGGGTAAACCCCCTGGTAGCCTAAATACCGGGCAGCAAGCCACCCCGCTTTGGGGCTGCCCCTGGTGAAAACCCGGGGGTACTTAGTTTCCCTTTAACCCGGCGTGGTTTAAACAAATCATCCCCTTGCGGGGCCCAAAGCAAAATCCCCCAAACCCCTTACGTAAATTGGCCATGGTTTCCCCGCAGGGTACCTCTCCCCTGAACTCCGGGACTTACGAGGGCCCGGGGACCCCTCCCCGGGGCCCATTTTATCGACCAGCTGCGGCCATGATCCCAAAAACCTTGCAGCCCGCCTACCCCCAGTTGCGGCTGCTGTTTTTTTCGGGGGCCCTGCACCAGTTTCCCCGGCACCCTTTGGGGCTCTTCTGTCCTGTACCGGGCCTTACTCCATCTGTCGCCCCCTTTTCTCCCCTTGTGGGGGACCCAAAAAAGTAAAGAGGCTTCATCAGTCAATGTTTTCCATCCCACAAGAATGCGGCAAAATAAAATTTCCTACTGAGCGGGTAAAGGGGCCCTTTCATAATTAGTCTTTTAAAGGGCGAAGTTTGGGCCCTTGGGCCACTCCCGGGGGGCCCAGAGGAGACCCGCAAAAAACCCGGCAAACTGCAACCCTTTCCCTCCAGGGGTTCCGAACTGTCTTTTGGAACCGGGGGGCACCTCCCTCTTTTCTGCAGCCCTGCTTCGTCTCCGTCAGGGTGACTGCCCCCTGTGGGACAGTACTCTTGCATTTTCCGTGCCTTAGCCCGGATTGGCCCTGGAAAAAATTTGGAAGGGCTTTGGTGGCCCCCTTTCGGGAAAGGCCTTCGGGAGAAAAAGCTCGCGGTTTTGGGGAAACCTCCCTTTCCCACACGGGAAACGTTTTTGATTCGGTTTGGCCACCCGGACTATATTCGCTTTGCTGAAAGGAAGAAAGGCTCCACCCCCAACATGCTTTAAACCCCATCCACGCCGGGGGCTACCTCGCTTAGCTTGTCTTTCAACGCCCTCCATTTCCCTCCCCCAAAGGGTTTCAAGAGGACAAACCCCCATCCCGGTTTGAAAGGGCTCATTTGACCCGGGAAAGGAACGTCACAGCGACGTCTGCGGCAGTTATGTTTTTAAACTGTGGCGGATTGTCCGGGTTGCGCCGGGAAAAACCCCGCACCTAGGGCATGTAGAAGAGGTCTCCCCCCTTTAGGGTCAGTGGGGCCCTCCCCCAATGTGACCTTTCCCCCCTGTTCTATTGGAAATTTCCCGGACAGAATTTTCAGGCCCCCAAACCTTCCTGGAATCGGGGTCCCCCCGGTTAACTTTATAAAGCCACGGGGCGGGTTTGTCCCAGCCCCCCGCCTTTTCCAAGTGCCCCCCTGCAAAAAAAACCCAAAATTTTTGCCCTCCTCTGTCAGTGGCCGAATGTTAAGGATGCTTTTTCGGTTTCTGCCTTCGCCCCTCACCTTTGCGATTGGGGTTTTACATCGGAAAACCATTTGGAAACTCCTCGTACTCCCCTCTTTCCTTTTGAAAACCTTCGGGGCCTTCCCCTGGTTAAAAGGCATGCCCCGCCCTAGATTTTAACACGGGCGAAAAATTTTTCGTTGGGGCCCCCCAATTGTCCCACAATGCCTTCTGGAAATTCCCCCCTTGCTCCACATTTGCCTTGCGAACCCTACGAAGTCTTCCCCAGGCCCTGCCGCTCCTTCCCAATTTTGCTGACTTTTTTCCGAAAAAAAAGCCGAAATTTGGGCCCCCGCCCCGGGTCCTTCAAATTCCCCCCATCGTTTGAAAACCCCGGTACTATTTAAACCCCCCTTGGGCAGAGTTTTTTACCCTTTTCCTCCGCCCTGAGAAAAAAGGCGTGCCGACTATATTAAAAAAATCCCCCCAAAGGCTTTAACGAAACCCCTCCTCCCCTTGGGGGGACCCGGATTTTTTTTTTGTCAAAAAAGAAAGAGGAACCCCCCGGCCTGTTTTTCGATTATCGTGGCCTGAATAAAAATTAACCGTAAAAATTTCGATCCCCCCTCCCTTTGATCCGAAGCAATTGCCCCATTTCCCGTGGCGCAAAACTTTTTCTAATTTGGGAAATTTTTCGGGGTGTTTAAAAACCCTATTCGGATCCGGAAAGGTGACGGGGGGGGAAAAACGGGCCCTTAAACCAACCCGGACGGCCACTTCAAAACTCAATCTTGCCAATTTTAGTCTCTGAATTTCCCTGTCTTTCAAAACTTCGTTAAGAAAAATTTCCGGGGATTGCTTTTATTCTGCTCTTAATTTATTGGACGATTTTCAAATTTTATCTCCAAAACCTAAAAGACTCACCGCCCCCCCACGCCGCCGGGTTTCTCAGACGCCTCCGGAAACCACCAACTTTATAGGCCAAGTGGAGAATGCCTGTTTAGGGGCACCCCCCCTGGCCATTTTTTAGGGTAATCGGCGGAAATGGGGTCTTCAGATGGACCCGCCAAGCTCTCACATCCGGGCGGGGCCCCTTTCCGGGTTTGGGC
This sequence comes from Phyllomedusa bahiana, assembly GCA_025379985.1. Lineage (NCBI taxonomy): Eukaryota > Metazoa > Chordata > Amphibia > Anura > Hylidae > Phyllomedusa > Phyllomedusa bahiana. Next base: position 38,102 of record JAODAL010031749.1, read on the forward strand.
CCTTTCGGGTTCCAGCGTTTTTTAAAAGGCTTTCCCAATTATTCCCGGCAATTTATCCCATTTTTTCCCTCTCGGGGGGCTCCGATGGTACCCTCCCCAAAAGGGTGCCGACCCCCAAAATTAAAAGGGCCCCCGGGCCCCCCAAAAAGGCCTTAAAACGCTAAAAACTGCATTTGCTTCCGCCCCCTGTTCTCCTCTTTTGGACACCTCAGCCCCCTTTTTGTCTTAAGGGTTGACCCCTTTTCCTCATTTTGGGTTTCCCCGGCGCCGTTCTTCTTCAGAAAGGCCCCCTCTGGGATTTGGGGACGTGGGGATTCTTCTCCAAAAACTTTCACTCCGGTTTTGAACGAAATTACCAATCGGGGGAACCGGGAACTTTTTACCCAAAAAAGTTAGCCCTAGAAGAATGGGGGTTACATTTTGCGGAGGGGGTCACCTTTCCCAAGAGATCTACACTGACATGGGAAAAACCTTCTTTTATCTACAATCTTGCTCACCCGTTTGAATCCGCGTAAAGGGCCGGTTGGCCCGCTTTTTCTTCGCCCGTTTTAAATTTTCCCCCTTTACACTTCCAAACTAGCCCGAAAAAAAAGTCGGGGCGGGGGCTCCCCTTAGACCCCTCGCCCAACGTGGGTTTTGGGAGCCCCCCCTGCAGCACTTACCCTCCGGAAAAAAACCGGCTTCTTTCGGCAGCTCCTGTGGCCCTTTTTCAACTTTCCCTCCGAGGAAGACCCAAGTCCTTTTTGTTTTATGCCCTTGAAACCCTTTAAAAAGGGGGACTTTCTTCTCGAACAGCTGGTCATCCGGGGATTCACAAATCCGAAACAACAAATCTCCAAAATACAAAGGGGGCCCACTCTCTCGCGGAAAGTTGGGGATTTTGTTTTAGCCTGCACCCCTTTGTCCCGGGTTAAAAAAGGGTTCCCTTTCGCCTCAGCCCCGGGGTTGGTCTGCTTAAAGCCTCTCCCGTGCCAAAGAGGGGCCCTTTTTGGTCCCCAATATTGCTAGGGGATTTTGTTACTGACGCCCGGGCCTCATCCGGAAACACAGTCAACTGGGGGGTGGTTTGACAGATTTTTTAAAATGGGCCATTTTTTTTTCCCCTGCCCGGGTTACCCTCGGCACCCCCAGCAAACCCGCTCTTTTCCACCACATCCCTTTTGATTAAAACGGGGGCCTTCCCTTTTCCATCATCTCGGATAGAGGGGGTCCCCGTTTTTTTTATCCAAAAATTTGGCAGGCTCTCTGTGCTAGTTTCAGGTGCAGCTGAATTTCAATTTCCCCCTTAAAACCCCCCAGGGCCAATGGGCCCGATGGAGAGGGAAACCAAGTCTTAGGCTCTTATCCGCCCCTCTTTTTTGTTTTGCCCGTCAGGATAACTGGTCTGACCTTCCCCCCCTGGGCAGGAAAAATTTTTTTATAATTCCCAGACTCAGAGGCCCCTAAAGCCGCTCCCTTTTTTAAATTTTGTTTTGGGGGACACCCCCCCCCCCGCCCTCCCCCTAAAACCCCTTTTTTGGGGTCAGTTTTCCCGACTGGATGCCCAAGTAAGGAAACAAGGGACTACCCTGGCAGGTCCCCCTTTGCCAGGGGCCCTTTTTCGGTTCCCCCTCGTACTAAAGTTTTAGGCCCATAGGTTTCCGGGAAACCCCCCCCTGTAATTTTAAGCCAGGGGATAGGGGTTTTTGGGTAAATTTGGGCCTAATACATCCGTTTTAAAGGGACCCAGCTTTCAAGTTGGGCCCCAAAAAATTTGGGGCCCCTTTTTTGGGGACTTCCGCTTAACCCGGCTCCAAAAAGCTCCCCTTGCCCCCCCACTTTTGCGTGTCCCCCGAAAGCCTTCCTGTCCCTTTTTTGCTCCTCAACCCTTGTGGGGCTGAATCGCTTCTCCCCGTGGTTTTGTCTCGCCCCTTCCCCCTATGGCCCAAATTGATAACAACTTTTTAGGTCAAGGGGGGTGCTGGGGCAGAAGAAAAATGAAAGGGGGGGGGGGTTCTTTCTCCCTTGACTGGAAGGGGTTTTGGGCCAGAAAGGGCGTTTTGTGGGAACTGAAAAGGGAACCTGTCACCTGATCTCCTTGCTAGGGTTTAAAAAAAAGAGGGGAGACTTAAGGGGGGGGTATGTCACAATGGCCGCGGGGGCCCCCGCCCCTTTCGGGGGGTGTTTCCCCCTGCCCCGCCGGGGGTCCCGGGGCGGGGATCGCAGGGCCCCCGCGAAACCCCCCCCGCGTCCCTTGTCCCTTCGCCGGTCGTTACCTTTCCCCCCTCCTGTGCACCGCCGCTCCCGTCCCGTTCCGGTGCCCCCCTGGGGCCCCTTCCCTTAGCACGCGGGGCCCAAGTTTGGGCTTTAAATTTTAAAAAAAGGGCCAAATGTCCTGTTAAATTTGGGCCTTTGCCGGGCGCTGGCTATATAAAAGGGGGGCGCCCCCAGCACTCGCTCCAGATCGATGGGGTTCATTTTAGTGAGCTAAGGGGGAGTGTCTAGTGTCCCCTTTTTATTCCCGTTTTTACCAGCCCCTTCCGCTTCGTTTCCTGACCCCCTTTCCTGTTTGCCGCATGCCCAAACCGTCTGCCCTTCTCTGACCCCCGAACCTCTGCCCCCCCTTTCCCCCGACCTTCTGCCTGTCCCCCTACGGGCCTTTTAATTACGGAAATTTTGTACCACCCAGTACCCCCGGCCGCCCAAGCAAGAAAGTCACTTCCCGGGGTTAAAGACCCGGGGAGCCTCACTTTGCAGCAAGTCCATCCCCTTTGCGGCCTTTTCCCCTGGTTTAAAACCGGGGGGACTTAGATTCGTTCCCCGGCCCGGGGGTTAAAAAAACATCACTTTTGGTGGTTTCCAGCGAATCCCCCAAAACCCTTTCAAGGGGGCAAAATCTCATGGCATAAAACCTTTTTCCCCCAAATTCAGGGGGTTTTTGGGGCACAGCCCCTTAATCCCTTTTAAAGGGGAAAAATAGTCGCCCCCTCAAACACTGTGAAAGTGCTGCTTTCTTGGGCTAACACGTCCCCCTTGGTTTTAAACTTTGGGTAACATTTTCCATGAGCCTTTTTTTGAATATCTTTTAAATTTCCCTGGAGCAACCCAAAAGAAGTTTTAAGTCCCACACACCAAAATGATACCTTTTCTCTAATAAAAGGAAAAATTTTTCCTTCTCAAGGGTACCTTTTTGAGCCCTCATCTAGCTTAAACAGTGATCTACTCTGCCCTGACAAAACAGATGTCTTTAGAAGAATATCTGGTTGGCTCTACGCCCCTTTATGTATAAGTTTCAGTTAGTCAGATGTGAATTGGGGAATGCTGCATCCAACAGGTGGTGCTGTAAGAGTTCTAGTTTATTTTCCAAAAGTCTCTTAGAATATAGTTACACTTCAGTGAAAAAACTAATGATGTATAAGTCTCCACACACGTACATGGTGCCTCTCCCTAATGAGAAACATTACCTCTTTAAAGCTAACTCTTTACCAGTGACAATGAGAATAGAATAGCTTACCGAGAGTATGTCCTCTGTGGAAGGGGTCAATATCTATCTCCAACAATAGTGTTGAATATATATGGCACACAAAATAGAGATAAAAAGGGATATTTTTAATAATACTATTAAAAATACACACAAGATTTGAGGTACCAACTTATCGTTTCTATAATAAAAAACAGTCACAATATGTAGCTGGCTAATAGCTGATTTGATGCTAAGTCTGTTTGATTTGAAAAAAAGTTTCTGATAACTTGGAACAAGTTCAGTGTAACAGAACAGTCTAGAATAGGCATATAGCTGATGTGGTTGGAGAAAGTCTTCCAGTTGATTCTTCTCTTAAGTGGTATCAAAGTCCCAAAGGGTGTAAGGACCTACCCACTGTAAGCAACCAGCAGGAAAGATAGTGGATGGAAGGTATGTCCCTAGTATTATGCTGCAAATGGTAAGGAAGTTCCAGGATGTCAGGAGGCCGATCCAGTAGGACAGCCCGGTCTTTCCACAACGGCAGAATGGCAGCAAGAGAACTGCACTAGTGGGGCCCACCAAGGAACCGGATCTTGGTGGGGGAAAAGCAGCAGTAGAGATAGGTAACCATAGTTACGTATGTGTGTGTATTTAGTCATAGCTGCTGTGCAGCTTTATTGGGCTGCTTTTTCTGAACGGCTGTAGCGTGGGTGGGAGGCCGTTCACCCCTCCGGTCCAGGCTTTACCGGTATCCCCTAGGCCTTTAAAGCTTGTGCAGGAAGAGACCAGTGAGAGAGTTAACCTGATGCTCAAGGAGTGTTTGGAAGTACTGGTCTCCAGAGAGTGCTGAGCAGGAGAGAGGAGTCTGCTACGGACCCCTGAAACAGACCTGTGGGTCTCCTACAAAGGAAGTCACCAGCCACACGGTGGAGTACATGTTGATTTGTTTTTTGATGCTGGACTTTACCTTGATTTGCTGCGTGTTATACGGCTGAACTAAGCCCGCAGCAATAGACCTTCTGTTATTACTGCTGTTTGTTTTGCCGGTTGAAAATAAAACCCTCTTTTTTTGGTGCAACCTAGCCGCTTGTTCCTGCCTCTGTTACCGCTAGTCCCCACGTATGTGTGGAGGTTGCTATGGGCACTGGTTGCTAAGGGTAACAGCAGCATACATTTTTGACGTTATATACGTTTTGTGAACTGTATGTCCTGGGTGAAGGCTGCTGCATTCCTGCTAATCAGTCCACACCAATGGATGGAACTAATGCAAGCACCTGGTGCAGGCCAATGCCAACCAGCAAGAAACCAACCGTCTGTTGCTGGAACAATTGCACACTCAGAGTCAATGTTTCTGCCCAGAGTGACGAGGAGTTTCGGGGTCGTGCACAGTAAAAAGGCAGTACAGCGCGCCTTGCAGAAGATGACCCCTGATGATGACGTGGAGGCGTATCTGGCAGTGTTTGAGAGGCTAGGCGAAAGAGAAAACTCCCGGGTGCCGTCTGGACAGAAGTTTCTGCGCCCTATTTGATCGGGGAGCCGCAGAAGGCCTACTTTGACCTCACTACCGAGCAAGCCAAGGACTATGACCTCCTCAAGGCAGAGGTTATGGCCAGGCTGGGAGTCACCCTAGCGGTGCGGGCTCGCAGAGTCCATGATTGGCGGTTTGAAAAGCATAAGCCGCCCCGCTCCCAGCTGTTTTGACCTTCTACACCTTGTGCGCAAGTGGCTTCAACCGGAGGTGCTGAGTCCGTCCGCCATCGTAGACCGGATCGTCATGGACCGCTACGCAAGTGGACTACCACGAGAGCTGCATCGTTGGGTTGCCCAGGGAGACCCCAAGAGCTGGACCAGCTGATGCCCTCGTGAGCGGTACACCACTAACAGAGTCCTATCTGGGGCCAAGCGTAAAACTTTCTCCCCGATGACCAGGGAACCGTGACCGGAGACAGAGTCGGGGTGTCCACCCAGAAGAGAGAGGTTGGTGGGCCCAGAGAAGGTACTTTCACCCCTTAAAAACTCCCTGGGTGGTCGAGCAGAAGTGCGCTGTTGAAGTGCCAACAATTGGGGCATATTGCAGCGCACTGTCCCCAGCAGGATGGAGCCCATGGAGTAGTGGTGCCACCCGTCGCCTCTCCATGTTTGCTCACCCTGCCATGTAGTGCTTTGCCCCTGCCAGACCCAGTCCCTCAGGAATGTCGTGTCCAGGTGAGTGGGGTCAGTGTGGTGGCCCTGTTGGACTCTGGCAGCCTAGTTACCCTCTTGCGAGCTGCCATTCCACATGACCTGTTACCCCGAAAAGCGGTGGGGTGGTCTGCATTCATGGGACACAAGCACTACCCACTGGCGACAGTGACTATCGAGACTGTTTGCGGGACTCTGAGCCATGAGGTGGGCATTATAACAGACTTGCTACATCCCCTAATCCTGGGAAGGGATTTTCCCCTGTTCTGGGAACTTTGGTCTCAGCCCCAAGGTGACGCTGGGAGGGCCGTGAGTCCCCAACCCCTCAGTCCAGTTCCCCTAGCGAGGATGTACAATATATGCGGTAGGGGTGACCACTATTTACTCATGACTTCCCCTTAGCTGTATTGGCAGGAGCGAGAAGAGTTGTCCGCCTCTGACAAAATTACCGGACCTGGAGGTGTTGCGTGAGAACTTTGGCACGGCTCAGTTGCGAGACCTCACCCTAAAGAATGCATGGGACCAGGTAACGGTACTAAATGAGGTGCCGCAAGAGCCGGACGCCGAGAAAAAATTTCCGCATTTTTCTGTCAGTCATGATTTGCTGTATCGGGTTTGTATGAGATAAGAGGAGAAATTGTGGAACAACTGTTGGTGCCTGTACCTTATAGGAGGATGGTACTGGATATGGCTCACAGTCATGTGCTAGGGGGGCACTTGGGGGCAGAGAAAACGCAAGAGCGTGTATTTAAACGGTTTTACTGGCCCGGGTGTCATCAAGAGATTGCCAATTTCTGTAAGTCCTGCCCCACGTGCCAACTAACCGCTCCTATGTCCCATTTCAGGAGCCCGTTAGTTCCCCTCCCCATTATCGAAGTGCCCTTCGAACGAATCGCTATGGATCTCGTAGGGCCATTAGTCAAGTCGGCCCGAGGCCACCAGTACATATTAGTCATACTAGATTACGCTACCAGGTATCCAGAGGCCATTCCCCTAAGAAAATATGTCCTCAAAGTGTATTGCCGAGAGTTGATGCAGGTCTTCTCTAGAACGGTTTTGCCAAAGAAATCCTAACGGACCAGGGGACACCCTTCATGTCTAGGTAATGAAGGACCTGTGTAGACTACTGCACATTAAACAACTGAGGACCTCGTTATATCATCCTCAAACGGACGGGTTAGTCGAAGATTTAATAAAACCCTGAGGGGATGCTGAGAAAGGTGGTAGAAAAGGATGGGAGGGACTGGGATTGTCTACTGCCATACCTTCTATCTCCATCAAGAGGTTCCTCAATCTTCCACGGGGTTTCCCCGTTTGAATTGTTGTATGGGAGACACCCTAGGGTAAGCTGGACATCGCCAAGGAGACATGGGAGAGTGAGGCTACCCCCTACAAAAGTTTTGTAGAACACTCGCTCAGATGCAGGACCGCCTCGCCGGTAATGCCCATTGTGAAGGAGCACCTACAGAGGGCACAGAGTCACAGAGCCGGTATACAATAGGGCCGCTAGTGGTTAGGCATTTAACCCTGGGATCGCGTATTGGTCCTGGTTCCCACGGTCGAGAGTAAGTTCCTGGCTAAATGGCAGGACCTTAATGAAGTGGTAGAGAGAGTTGGAGAGGTAAATTATAAAATACATCAGCCAGGGAAGAGAAAGCCTTTTCAACTATACCACATAAATTTAATAAAGCCGTGGCAGATAGAGAGGCCCTAGTATGTCCCTGACAGCCCAAGTGGAAGCACAGTCAGATATAGAAGGTTGTCATAGGGGACGCCCTGTCCAAACATCAAAGACAGGAGACCTGGGAGTTGCTACAGCGCAATAGGGACATCTTCACTGACCTTCCAGGCACTACAGATGTGGTACAGCATGAGATATGTACAGGCCCTGGGGTAAAAGTTCATGTCAAACCCTACCGAATCCCAGAAGCTCGGAGACAGGCGGTCTCTGAGGAAGTAAGGCGCATGTTGGCCCTGGGCGTCATTGAAGAGTCCAAAAGTGGGTGGTCTAGCCCCATTGTGTTGGTGCCTAAGCCAAATGGGACTTGCCGCTTCTGCAACGATTTCCGCCGACTCAATGAGGTATCTAAGTGGGATTCCTATCCGATGCCCCGGGTGGATGAACTGATTGAGAGACTGGGGTCAGCCAGGTACATAACAACACTGGACCTTACGAAAGGTTACTGGCAGATTCCCCTGTCAGAAGAGGCCAAAGAGAAAACTGCCTTCTCCACTCCGGAGGGGCTATCCACTACACCAGGATGCCTTTCGGGTTACCGGGGACCCCAGCTACATTTCAGAGGGCAATGGATAATATTCTAAAACCCCATACCAGGTACGCATCTGCCTATTTAGACGATATTGTCATTTTCAGTACGGACTGGGAGTCCCATCTCAGCAAGGTACAGGCAGTACTCAACTCACTCAGGGAAGCAGGGTTTACGGCTAACCCTGAAAAATGCGCCATTGGGCTGGAAGAAGCCCGATACTTGGGGTATATTGTGGGTAGGGGCACAATAAGACCCCAAATAAATAAAGTAGAGGCAATTCAGAGGTGGCCACAACCCCTTACAAAAAAGCAGGTGAGAGCGTTCCTGGGGATTGTCGGCTACTATCGCAGGTTTGTGCCGAACTTCGCTTCAGTTGCAGCCCCGCTGACCGACCTAACAAAAGGGAGGAAGGCAGTGATGGTGAAATGGTCTGAGGAGGCAGAGAAATCATTTCAGGCCCTGAAAAAAGCCCTCTGTAGCCAGCCAGTATTAGTGGCACCAGACTTCACTAAGGAGTTTGTTATCCAGACAGACGCCTCAGAGGTGGGGTTGGGTGCAGTCATGTCACAGGAGGTGAATGGTGAGGAGCACCCCGTTACATACTTGAGTAGGAAGCTCACGTCCTGTGAAAGAAACTATTCCATAGTAGAAAGGGAGTGTCTGGCGATAAAGTGGGCTTTAGAGTCCTTACGGTATTATCTAGCAGGTAGAAAATTCAGGTTGGTGACAGATCATGCCCCGTTACAGTGGATGTACCGAAATAAAGGCAATAATGCCAGAGTGACAAGATGGTTCCTGGCACTTCAAGATTTCAAATTTGGTGGTAGAACACACGGCTGGGAAACAGCATATAAATGCTGACGCCTTGTCAAGGCTCCACTGTCTGGTCAGTTCAAGTGCCCAGTCCCCTGGCCTTGGGCAGAGGGGGGGGGATGTGTAAGCAACCAGCAGGAAAGATAGTGGATGGAAGGTATGTCCCTAGTATTATGCTGCAAATGGTAAGGAAGTTCCAGGGATGTCAGGGAGGCCGATCCAGTAGGACAGCCCGGTCTTTCCACAACGGCAGAATGGCAGCAAGAGAACTGCACTAGTGGGGCCCACCAAGGAACCGGATCTTGGTGGGGGAAAGCAGCAGTAGAGATAGGTAACCATAGGTTACGTATGTGTGTGTATTTTAGCATAGCTGCTGTGCAGCTTTATTGGGCTGCTTTTTCTGAACGGCTGTAGCGTGGGTGGGAGTCCGTTCACCCCTCCGGTCCAGGCTTTACCGGTATCCCTAGGCCTTTAAAGCTTGTGCAGGAAGAGACCAGGTGAGAGAGTTAACCTGATGCTCAAGGAGTGTTTGGAAGTACTGGTCTCCAGAGAGTGCTGAGCAGAGAGAGGAGTCTGCTACGGACGCCTGAAACAGACCTGTGGGTCTCCTACAAAGGAAGTCACCAGCCACACGGTGGAGTACATGTTGATTTGTTTTTGATGCTGGACTTTACCTTTGATTTGCTGCGTGTTATACGGCTGAAGTAAGCCTGCTGCAATAGACTTTATGTTATTACTGCTGTTTGTTTTGCCGGTGGAAAATAAAACCCTATATTTTTGTTGCAACCTACCCGCTTGTGCCTGCCTCTGTGACCGCTGGTCCCCACAACACATATTGTTGGTTTTGATTTCATTCTTGGATGTCTAGAATGTCTTAAGTATTTCCCTTGGTTCCCATTGTGGGATGGGGTAACATAAGCGGTAATTTTCTCCTTCCAGCACTATTATGTGTAGATTTGTTTCATACTGTGAAAGCAGTTAGGGCATGTCCCCATGGCACGGGTTGTCGGCTGGTTTTTCAGACGGTTTGTAGTTTTGCAGACTGTCTGAAAACCAGCTGCAAACGAGCACAATGGGGCTCTATGAAAAACCCGTGCAGCAGTCCCCATTGCATGGGTTTTCCGCCCGGCGTTTTTTCCGCACACGGGCCGCCTAAATGGGGTTGAACAAACCTTCTTTTTACGGTT
>JAODAL010031750.1:0-47993 GCA_025379985.1 Phyllomedusa bahiana
AGCTGCTCCCTTTCCCCTTCCTTTCCAGGGGGGTTTGTTTAACGTTGTAACAGCTAGGCGCTGATCCCAGAATTGGAGATCTAATGTAGTCCCAACCATCTCTGACTGGTTTAAAGAAATCTTTGTACTCCAAAGAATAGAAGAAATTAGCGCCGACCGTGCGCAGACTACTGACAAATACTATAGGACATGGCAGGCATGGTTGGAATTTTGTGAGTCCGCAGACTTCATACAATACAGGTGACTGGGATGATGGATAATACCTTGGCGTGCTCACGGCACCTGGGACAAACCAGGTGGCAACTTGGTGCTTTCTCTGGCTAAGAACAGAATAAATCGGTCCTCTCCTCTCTCTCGCTATAAGATAGATTGTCATCAGACAATATGAAGATTGATTAGCAAGTACCTCTCTAGCCGGTAGGTAGTTCTGTTTTTGATTATTGACACAGTTTAGTGTTTGTGTTCACTGATATATAATAGAATGGTATAAGATGTACGTTTGCATAAATGGATATGCTAAGGCATACAAGTAAAGTTGGGACCTTGGTCCACTCTGGTAATCAAAAGAGGTGTATATAGCAGAAATTTAACGCTCCAGTACTGGGTATATAATGTGCTCATATTACTCTCTGGAATAATTTTATGTTCTTAAGACAAATGTACAATCTTTGTTCTTTTTCAATAAAGCTTTGAATTAGAAAAATCTGCCTAGCAACAGATTATGAGCAAGCAGCCTTTAAAGGTAAAGTATATTTCATTTGAAGCAGCATTGCTACTATGTGATACAAACTGTTTTATTGATTAAAAAAAACTATTGTACTGTAATCTGAGTGGGTTTACAGTGTCAGCCAGCAAGGTGGACTAAAAAATCATTAACAGCCGCAGTTTGCCTGAAGACACCATTAGCAGCTGAACCTAACCAGAAGTGCAGGTCCATCGCTATATTTCATGGTGTGAAGCTTGCAAGTCTGCCAGAGCAGTAAAATTCCGCTAAAAGAGTAAAAGCCCACCAAGCACCAGAGGGTGGGCATGGACAAAAATGGGGAGGAGTCAACAGCAGCCAAGTTGCCTCCCATCAAACCTTCTCGCCACAGACAGACATCATAGATCCAGCAACATGAGCGACTCTGTACCGGAGCTCCTGACATCCGTGAACCAGAACCTGCCTGCTTCTTTGGTGATGAGGCAGATGTCCTCACAAACAAGTCCTTGCTGGAGAAAGATCTCCTAGCCAAGCCTGAGGGATTCCACCTTGGGTGCTAGAAGCCTATCCCGTTTTGTGGGGCCTGGCCTGAAATCCTGCTCCACCATACAACAGCAGCATGAGTTGGAGAGGGAGGCCGCTGACTTTGTGTATTACCGGACCTTTAAAGGAGAGTGGGTCTGTTACATCTGGAAGGAACAGTCCAACAGCTCCACAACTTGGGTGTCTACAGCTTCATTATTGAGGATGGTACCAGGCATTTTGTGTTCATGAACCACAGGGCAGTGAAGCAAAGGACCACTCCTGGATGGAAGAATAACATGACAGAAGACAGCAGGGTGAGCTTTTCTGAGGCAATTGGGTAACAAGGCTTCTAGCCTGCAGGAGTCATCCCCACCCTTAGTAGTAGCAAATAGAAGAGTACGAGACCCTAGTAGTGGCTGTTCAGCACCAGTGTAACATTTTTCCATCTCAGGATGCCACAGTGACTATGCCATCATCCTTCACTTCGTCTGGAGCTGCTCCTGCCTCATCTTTTTCTCAGTTGTGCCTGTGCCGATGGTGGGAAGCCAGGTGCTTTCACAGGTAACGATCACTAATGCTCCAAACATCAACGTGGTGGACCTATCCCCGTACTTCTCCTATAATGAACCCATCAGGATGCGTTATTACTGGAAGTCCCCACCGCAATGACTGATATTTCAAAGCAGGGGCTGAAAAACTAGGTTGCGTCTGGATTGGATATTGATGTTTAAGGTGTTTTCCTTTTGGGCTGGTTCTACCACCTTAAAACTTTGTGGGGTTTTTTGCATTAAGAGAAACCATCAGTGCAGACTTCCACCTTCTAATACATTCACATCCACCTTCTAATACTTCAAAGTTGGAGCTGCGAATCCTTTAAATTCATTTTCTGCATCATTATGCCTGCAAGGACTCTGTGTTAAACAGCTGCATGGACATTATCCAAGTTAACCCCTTCCTTTTGGACATGTCCCATATTTATTCCCCTTTACATGCTAAGAAAATTGGGACATTTTATTACTGTTTTTAAGGATCTGAATTATCGTCTGTCTCTTGATTAATCCTTGGTATTATAAACTGTATGTACCATGTCTACAGTGTTATTCATGCTTAATTTACTATTGTTATTTAATAAGTTACATTACATTTGTTATTTAATGAGTTAAATGTTAGGTATGCCATCTATTTCTTTCTTTTATCCCTTGGTACACTCCTTGCTAATGACAATTGACACCGTAGACATTATGTACAATATATGTTGCTTAACCTTCACAGTTGTGCATTTTCCCCATTTTTTCCTAATTTTTTTAGGAACCATCCTCCAGGTTAGAGGCACAGAGGATGACTTTCTTTAAAGGGATTTTTTCATTACATTAAATGGTCTTCAGAATAAGGGGACAGTGAAAACAATCAACTTTGCAATTGGATGTCTCTAGAGATAGGCTAATTTCTCAAAAATTCGATTAGGTAACTTCGCCGAATTTTCCGACAAAAGTTGTTCCGGTCCGAATTACTTCGGGACGAATCACATTAAAAACAGCTATTTCCAGGCTGCACAGAGCCTGCAGGGTGCTGTAGAACGTTGTGCCATGCTTAAATATGCAGAGGGAGCTTGGTTTGGTCTTCATACAATGTTGTGTTTTAGTATGACACGCACGTGACTGCCGCCGCTCTTAGAATCGCTTCACTATAAAATTTCTTGGCACTTAAGAGGGCAAAACTGACCAAAAAACTGAAGGGGGAATGCAGCCTGATAAAGTCATGGCAGCGACAGCTGGAAAAAAACAAGCGGAGGGCTCAGGTGGCAACATCAGAGACAGAGTGTGGAGGTGACGGCGGCAGCCACAGCAGCATGAGGTCAGACAGTGGCACAATGACATTCTGGAGGTGGCAAAAACAGGAGTAGGCCACAGAGTGGCACAATGACACAGTGTGTAGGTTACGGCAGCAGCCACAGCAGCAGCATGAGATCAGACAGTGGCACAATGACATTCTGGAGGTGGCAAAAACAGGAGTAGGCCACAGAGTGGCACAATGACACAGTGTGGAGGGTACGGCAGCAGCCACAGCATGAGGTCAGACAGTGGCACAATGTCACAGTTTGTAGGTCACAGCAGCAGCCACAGCAGCAGCATGAGGTCAGGCAGTGGCACAATGACATTCTGGAGGTGGCAAAACAGTAGTAGGCCACAGAGTGGCACAATGACAGAGAGTGGAAGTGACAGCAGCAACAGCATGAGGTCAGAGAGTGGCACAATGACATTCTGGAGGTGGCAAAAACAGGAGTAGGCCACAGAGTGGCACAATGACACAGTGTGGAGGGTATGGCAGCAGCCACAGCATGAGGTCAGACAGTGGCACAATGACACAGTGTGTAGGTCACAGCAGCAGCCACAGCAGCAGCATGAGGTCAGGCAGTGGCACAATGACATTCTGGAGGTGGAAAAAACAGGAGGCGGCCAAAGAGTGGCACAATGACACAATGTGGAGTTGACAGCATCAACAGCAGCAGCAGCATGAGGTCAGACAGTGGCACAATGATATTCTGGAGGTGGCAAAACAGTAGTAGGCCACAGAGTGGCACTATGACAGAGAGTGGAGGTGATGGCAGGAGCAACAGCATGAGGTCAGAGAGTGGCACAATGACAGGGTGTGGAGGTGACTGCAGCAGCAACAACAGCAGCAGCAGCATGAGGTCAGAGAGTGGCACAATGACACAGTGTGGATGTCACGGCACCAGCAACAGCAGCAGCAGCATGAGGTCATAGAGTGGCACAATGACAGAGTGTAGAGGTGGGTGGCAATACCAGTCCCTGGTAAAGATGGTGATAGGTTGATGGAGAAACTGGCAGTAGATGTGTGGCATCAGGCGGGTGGCGGCATCAGAATAGTGGCTGAGACAGGTAGTTTGAACCCAGACTCATTTCTCACAGTTTGGGTGAGGCGTCATGGCTGATGTAATCCTTGTGAAAGCTGTGTGATGCAGCGATAACCACCAAACGAGTATGGCATAAAACTCAATTCCTTTATTGATAAAGCAATTAAAACAATTAAAATGCGAGCGTTCCCATAGGCATACTAAATCCTCAAAACATAAGAAACGGCTGACGCGTTTTGGGTGTCTATTCACCCTTAATCATAGTCATGGCTGATGTAGTCTGACGCCTAAGGCATTGGTGTGTGGAAATCCTGGCCGATCCACGCCTGATTCATCTTGAAAAAGGTCAGTCGTTCCACATTTCCCGTGGACAAGCGGGTTCTCCTTGGGGTAACGATGGCCCCCGCCGCACTGAACACCCGCTCTGATGCCACACTACTGGCCGGGCAGGACAGCTTCTCCACTGCAAACTCGGCAAGTTGCGGCCAAACATCCAGTTTGACTGCCCAGTAGTCCAGCGGATCTTCTAACTGGGGTGGCAGAGTGCTGTCCAAGTAGGCCACCACCTGTTGGTTCAGGGTCTGCTCCAGGTCCTACTGCTGCTGGCGACTGCCCTCCTCACTAGGCGGGTGAAGGAAGCTGCTCATCAGTGACTCCAGACTTAGGTTGCTGCTGATGGAGCTGGTACTGCTCCAACCCCGCACCCTCCCCCAGCAGCCGCGGCAGTAGTACGTGAGCGCTAAAGAACCCCACGGTCAGACCTGTCAGAGGAGGGACGATGCCACACATAGGCACTGGCCAACTGACTACGGAGGATTTTCCTATAGTATTTGAGTTTGTCCTCCCTCTCAATAGCTGGTAAAAAGGCTCCCATTTTGAACCGGTAGCGAGGGTCCAATAGGGTGGAGAGCCAGAAGTCATCCCTCTGCCGGATGCTGACTATTCGGCTGTCACTAGCCAGGCAAATCAGCATGCTGCGGGCCATCTGCACAAGTGACTCCGAGGGGCTCCCTGCCTCCATCTCCACTGTATACTGCCATGGTGCTTGCAGGTCATCTGCCTCGTCTTCCTCATCTCCATCTACCTCCTCCAGCTGCTCCTGCTCCTCCTCTCTTGTCACCTGGGTAGAAAATCCACTCATTTCACCAGACAATGCTTCTGCTCCAATGTCCTCCCCCTCCTCCTCCTCCTCCATTTCAGTCCACCCCGGACTCATGTGGCCGCGAGATGTAGTCGCCACGTCTCCAGTCCCCTGCCCAGACAGATTTTTCAGCATCTGTTCCAGGACATGAAGCAGTGGAATGACGTTATTTATACGGTAGTCCTGACGACTGAAAATAACGTTGCTTCCTCGAATGGCCTTAACAAACGGCAGGTGTCACGCATGAGCTGCTACTGGCTGACATCAAAGTTACACAGGGGAGTACTCCTGTCCGCCTGGATCATCAAAAAATCGTTAATGGCCTTTCTCTGTTCATATAGTCGGTCCAACATGTGCAGGCTGGATTTCCAACGGGTGGAAACATCGCATATCAGAGTTTGTTGGGGGGAGGCCGTTCTGCTGCTGCAACTCAAGGAGGGTGTGCATGGCTTTGTAGGAATGGATGAAGTGCAGGTACAGTTTCCTGGCCATTTTCAGAATCTTCTGAAGATCGGTGGAAGACTTCAGGAACCTTTTCACAACCAAATTGAACACGTGCGCCATGCAGGACGCTTGGACCATCCCTCCTCGGTGCAGCGCAGACACCATGTTCCTCCCATTGTCCATCACCCTGGTTCCGATTTGCAGTTGGCGCGGAGAAAGCCACACATCGATTTCTTGTTGCATGACGCGGAGCAGTTCCTCCCTTGTGTGACTTCGTTCGCCGAGGCAAGCCAGTTGTAGAACTGCGTGACACCGCTGTGCCCTACACATGTGGTATGATGGAGCAGTACTTGTGGAGGCTGAGATGGTTGTGGTGGTGGAGGAGGCGGACCTGGCGCAGGAGCTGCAGTTTGAAAACGTGGAGGAGAAAGCGGCGTCTCCTGTCCAAGTTGTTGGTGTGCCTGGGCAGGAAGCACATTCACCCAGTGGGCCGTAAAGGACATGTACTGGCCCTGACCGTAGTTACAGCTCCAGACGTCTGCGCTGCCATGCACTTTGGAACAAACCGATAAGCTCAAGTACTGGCCCACCTTCTGTTCTACATATTTATTAAGTACTGGTACTGCCTTTTTGGAAAATAAATTACGGCTTGGAACTCTCCATCTCGGCTCGGCACAAGCCATTAGTTCTCTGAACGGTGCAGAGTCCACCATTTGGAAAGGGAGGGACTGCAGTACCAACATCTTGGACAGGAGCATGGTCAGCTTCTGCACCTTAGGATGGTTGGACGCATACTGTTGTCTCTTTGCAATCGCCTCGCTGAACGACTGCTGGCGCCATGAGTAGCGAGGAGCAGGAGCATCTGGACTGGGAGATGATGGCAAAGAGAAACAGCTCCCTTCTGCAGAGGTGGTGGAGCCTTGACTGGCTGCAAGGGCATGCGTGCCACTGGGTGCTGCTGCTGGTGCTGCGGCGGCAGGATGGACTACCACATCTGAGCCACGTTTCTCCCAGGCCACCGGATGGTGACGCTGCATGTGTTGAAGCAGGGCCGTGGTGCCAACGTTAGCTCCCTGGCCACGCTTCACTTTCTGCCTACAGATTCTACATATACCCATATTTGGCTCCTCCGGTGTCTTAGCAAAGAACTGCCACACCGCCGAGTATCTGATTTTACCGCCAACGCTCTGCAATGAGTGACTACTACCGCAGCTGCCTTGCTGAGCCCCTGTGCCGCTACTTTCTTGGACCTGTGAAGTGGGTTTTTTACCCCGTGGCCGCTTGCCTCCCGACCTCAAACTGCTGCTCTCCTACTGACTCACGTGAGTCAGCAGGATACCCACTTGCTGGCTGCGCTCTCTTCTCCTGATGATGAAGCCCTTGCCTCACCCGGCTACCAAGTGTGGTCGGCTACATCATCATCAATTTGTTTTTCATCGTCACTGCTCTCCTCATCACCGGTCTTAGTATGCAGAGGCTGACCCCTCACAACATGACCTCCCATGCCACTCTCCACATCTATACTTTGCCACCTACTGCAAAAAGCAGGGGATATTGGCCCCATTTCTTCGCTACCAAGTAGCTGCTGACTGCCCTCCTCAAATTGTTCATCCTCGCTATATAGTGCGCTGAGCCAGACCACATAGTAGATCTCTGGCTGAGGGAACCGGATGGGACAAAGGCGGGATGAGGACAGGTGAAAGCCGCTGACTCGCTCCCGGGCCATGCCAACTAAGGGTTGTGTCTGATGTTCTCACCGACTCTTGACTGGGGATGTCAGATGTCATCTGGGAGGAAGTGGATGACCTAGTCAACCAATCAAGAACCCTTGGGTTGCTGGTCAGCACACGGCCGCTGGATGACAGCGGCAGTTGTGGCCTCACCGAGTGACCCCTTCTGCGACGTCCCCTTGCTGTGCTGTGACCTGGGCCTACTCCAGGAATGTCTGTGCCACTGCTACTCGCAGATGAAGAGCCTGCCACCTCTCTGTCTGACATACTGTTTGTTCTAAAATGTACAGACACTGTTTGATGAAGATATCTGCATATGATAAATACACACCCTGTATTTGACTCCAAATGAACCCAGTAACAAGCTTGAGTAACCCTTGGATATAAATTGCGCTCCACAAATGGCAAGGAAAAATTACTTGTATGTGCCGTTTAAAAACACTGTGTATTTTACTGATAATAAAAGCACAAACAGGCTTAATTAACCTTCGGGTATGAATTATGCTACAGGCAAAATTTCTTCTTTGGCGGTGAAAAAGAACGTTTCTTTTACTAAGTACAACTGCAGAAAAATACTTAGTTAACCCTTGGATGTAAATTGCGCAAAAGAAATGTGCTGCCAAAAATTACCAGCTTTGTAGCGTGTTAGAATGGCGTGTATTTTACGGTACACAACAACAGAAAAACTTGTAATTAATTAACCTTCGGTTATGAATTATGCTACAGGTAAAATGTCTTTTTTGGCGGTGAAAAAGAACGTTTCTTTTAGTGACCACAACGGCAGAACAACGCTTAATTAACCCCTGGATGTAAATTGCGCAAAAGAATTGAGCAACCAAAAGAGAAGTGGTATTTGGATTGTAAAAACGCTGTTTCTTTAAATGAATACAACAGGAACAGGCTTAGATAACCCTTGGATATTCAATGTGCTGTGATCGGATAGCATTAACATGTATATGCAGCTGCATTGGACGCACACTTGACTTCAGTTCCAATACCCCACAAAATCAGAATTAGAACGTAAGAGAAGCAGTCTCTGAGACAAGCTGTGATACTCCCCTATGACGAAAACAGCCTAGTCCGCCGGCCCGCTTGAGGGACGACGGCCTGACTTGGGGTGTATCTCGACGTTGCGCTGCCCACTAGGGGGAGCTCAAGGTCAGCCAGATACTGTTCCACTGTTAACCCTTGCCCACACTGGCACAGGGAAACAACAATGCTGCCACCAGTTCGCTCGTTTAGTTATAAGACCGGTCCGTTACCGACTTATTGCAGGGTCAGGAACCAACCCTTGGGTAGCTATATACTATAGACCGAGAATTAGGCGTGTGAGGCCATTGATCAAGACAGACTAACTCAGATTAAAGTTTATAGATTTAATTAGCCTTGAAGGGCACACTAGACAGGTAATATGTACAAGATGGATAATAATATACAGGTCAGAGAGAGGTGCAAATACAATTATGGATTACAGACAAAAGGCAGTTAAAATAAGTCAAGTTACCTTGTTGCTTGGGTCCCGGCCGCATGGGGGGCATATGTGGCCTGGCTGCTGCGTGCGGATGTCCTGGAACTGTTCTTAGGTGGCCCTCCTCCTGGATCAACAGGAAGAGCCACCCCTGGCTCCGGCTTATATCTGTGAGGGGGCAGCCCACATGGCCGCCCCCTACACACCCCTGGGACGGCCTATGAAACTCCTCCCACTCAGGTCAGGCAGTTTCTGATACAAACCAAAAATGGACTATAACTCGGCAGGGCCTTGGCACAGAAACCGAGCCGGTAGCATCATCAGAATCGGCTGGATCTACCCAACGCCTGGATATGAGACACGCCTATCTTATGGACTCCCGGGGTCCGGTTGTGGATATCTCAGTCCCCCTGTGCCTTGGAAACCTGGAAATGGGAATGTGCGTGCGGGAGAGTTCCATATTTTGAGATATGAACTCGCCATGGACCAGTTATGAGCTGGTCGCCTATAAATCGATATGAAATATCGGAGACGACCCGACTGGGTTGGATTGAGCAAAGTCTTTGAAGCTTGCGAGCTTGGACCAGCATTTGTTCAGTG
Organism: Phyllomedusa bahiana; assembly: GCA_025379985.1. Taxonomy (NCBI): domain Eukaryota; kingdom Metazoa; phylum Chordata; class Amphibia; order Anura; family Hylidae; genus Phyllomedusa; species Phyllomedusa bahiana. The sequence continues at coordinate 9,487 of JAODAL010031750.1, forward strand.
CTAATTAGGTTACATGAGGATCCTTTCATGGGTTGACCCCATGCTGTGGCGACTTCCTACAGAGGCATTGGGGAAGAGAGCTGTGCTGATTAACATGTAAATTGAGCTTGTCCTGTGGTGGGGGAAGCTGTGTTCTGACTAGATTAGGTTGGAGAGAGGTCTGTCATTTTGAGTCAATTTTCTTCACACCCCCCAAAAATCGCTGTATAAAAATGAGTTCTTTAGTAAGAGATATCATAAGCAGCCGTGGCAGCACCTTCCCTACTCAGTACAGTGAGAGCGGTATGAGCTCCCAGCGTTGCGCCCGGACTTATATAGTGCGGTGACGTCACAGAATCCCGCCGGTCTCTGACTGGCTTCATCTCTGCACATGTCATGTAGGCTATGCCCTTCTTCCTCCCAGAGTTCTCTCCCCCATGTAACGCCATGTGCTCGCAGCCATTTTATCAATCAAAAGCACACTTTGTTCACGCGAATTACCCAAAACTTCGACTTCGTCCAGAACCGAAGTTTTCCTGAAATTCTAAAGTTAGAATCAAGTCACCCATCTCTAGATGTCTCCCTTATCTTTGTTTTCTGTTAACACTGTTCCCCAGTGCCGGTCGGATTCCACCTCCTTTCATTTCATTGGCTGACAGCTCTACTAATTTATATTCTGTCTCTCCTGGTCCTATTCGCGGGAGCGTGCATTCCTGCCTCTCTCACGCAGAATAAGGGGCTGGCAACATTTCACTCTGCACAGCCAGTAGCTGCACAGTAACACTGCAGGTGCTTCTACAATCAGAAAACAGCAGAATTGTGCTCGGTGCCTAATGCTGCTGCATGTAAACATAGAAAGGAGACAGATCTGTGCTGCTCTGGATGAGTTCATAAAAGACTGGATACAACTGTAAAAAACCTCCAGCTGTAAGAGACCAGTGCCCTGAGTTCATAGAAGACTGTCTAGACTGAATGCAGGGCTGTGGTATGTAAATAAACAGCTCTTAAAAAATAAGACTGCATAGGGAGAGGAACGTCACAGTGACATGTGGACTCGGACAGAGAGGGTGAGGGAGAGCAAAGATTTGCTATCCCCTCCCACTGATCTCAAACAAACACACTGACTCGGGAGTGAGCATGAACAGTGACGTGGCAGGATGATGTCATCCCCTTCAGTTAAGAAACACCCAGCTGGGATGCGAAGAAACGCCCCTGGATTTGAGAAGCTGAGAAACTGAAAGTACAATGAAACAGACGAACTAATGAAGCGATAAATCCCCTTTCAGTTGCTCTCTGTACATGACCTTCTGGCTTGTCTCTCTGACTTCTCCTGTTTGAGCTATGATAGCACAGCAGTAAGAGGATTGCTTCATGGTTCTTCTTTCAGGCCCAGTAAGAACTTGAGAGAGGTAAGTGTTATCATAAGTGTGATAAGGGTGAAAAAACTAAAACCTTTCCCCTTTAGTAAAAGATTAACCCACTTTGCTTTTATGTATTGCTCTTATCATTGTTCTGTCAGTCTGAATTAATTTATATCTTGGCCTGTCCGGAGAATAGTCATTATGGGCGAGATGTCCGAAAATTGCTACGTCAGTTTTTAGGCTCATTAAATAAGTGTAATGTGCACCAGAAAGTCCGACCCTATCAAAAATCTGGCATCATGTTTACGTTGCATAGTAAACATAATGCACATAGAAATGATGCGCTGTTCGCCTCCATAATGAAATGTGCCTATTGACACGCCTAGCACATCATTACAATTGTATATGTGTTAGGCTCATTTCACATTTTACAAGTCTGTGTTAGGCACATTTCATATACTTGTAATGATAAGCTATGCGCCTCCGTGCGCGATGTGCCTTGATAGACGCATTACATACTCTACCAATTAAATGTTTTGTGCCGCGATTAGCGCAAATCACGGCACATAGCATATCATTATAAGTGTATGTAATGCCCCTATCGAGGCACATTTCGTTGGCGTGTTGTGAAATGTCGCCCTATGTCTTTGCCTACTATTTATAATTAGACTATATGCAGATAAGCACTTGTTGCAGCACTGGGAATAGTCTGCCCTGCCAGCTAATGGTCTCTTGCCACAGGATTAATATCTATTGGTTTGAAACATGCAGCAAGCATTGCTCCTTCATGTAGAGAGTAAAGCCTTTTTAAAATGTAAATATCACTACATGCAACATTTACCAATTGTATTAGTGATTTCAATAATTTTTAAAGCAGCACAATCAAGATAAATGCCAGTTTAAATGTTTGCTGCAAATATTTTAGTTTCTCTACATTAGATAGTTATTAGAGATTAGAGAATCGTTTCTTCTCAAATTTATTTGTGGGGAATCGCGTTAAAAAACAGCTATTTTCTGACTGCGGAGATCCTGTATGGTGTTGTAGAACATTGTGCCATGCTCAAATATGCACAGGGAGCATGGTTTGGTATTGAAACAATGCTGTGCTTTAGTATGACACGCAAATGACAGGCGCCGCTCTTAGAATTGCTTCACACTTCACTTCTCTGAGCAGTTAAGGGGGCAAAACTGACCAAATAACTGAAGTGGGAACGCAGCCTGACAGGGTAATGACAGCGCCAGCTAAAAAAGAACCGAGCAGAGGGCCAAGATCCTACTCTAGTGTCAAAGAATGCATTGATAAATGTAAATATCCCGACACCACCTGTAAAGAGTGTAAAGGATGTCATCAGTAATTTTAAATTTTCTTCACTTATCATTTTGACCTTCCTTTTATACGTCAGTGTCCGCGGTCAATAATCCATCAGTATTGCTAAAGCCAAAAACAAACAAGAGTTGATCCAAAACAGATGACAAGTAAATGGGATATTTGTATGTCTTCTGTGTTTTATATCCACTCCTGCTTTTTGCTACCTAATCAACAGACAATCCTGATGCAAACAAAGGGCCATGTCATACTGGCCTTACTGCTTCTCCAAAGACACAATCGGTTGTGTTTCTCCTTTTCATTCCTTCTGATAGATGAAAAGAAGGAGAAAACCAAACATAGTGGCAACATTATAAAGTGGTGGAGGGTGGAAACAGCATTAGGAAACCACAGGGTGGTCGAGTGAGAGAGTAGTCAGTTGGCAGCAGCATGAGTAGGCCACATAGTGGCACGTGACAGATTGTGGAGGTGGCAGCAACATAAGTAGGCCACAGAGTGGCAAATGAGAGATTGTGGAGGTAGCAGCAACATTAGCAGGCCACAGAGCGGCAAATGACAGATTGTGGAGGTGGCAGCAACATGAGTAGGCTGCAGAGTGGCACTATGACAGATTGTGGAGATGGCAGCAACATGAGTAGGCTGCAGAGTGGCACAATGACAGAGTGTGGAAGTGGCTGCAGCAACAGCAGTATCAGGCTGGAGAGTGGCACAATGACAGATTGAGGAAGTGGCGGCAGCATCAGAAGTCTACAAAATGGCCTACTGAAGCTTGGGGAGGTGGGTGGCAATATCAGCCCCTGGTAAAGATGGTGGGTGGTAGAAGGAGCAGCTGACAGCAGATGTGTGGCATCAGGCGGGTGACAGCATCAGAAGAGTAGCTGAGGCAGGTAGCCAGAAGAATCCAGACTCATTTCTCAGTTTTGGGGAGGCGTCATGGTTGATCTAATCTGATGCATCAGGCATTGGTGTGTGGAAATCCTGGCTGATCCATGCCTGATTTATCTTGACAAAGGTGAGTCTCTCCACATTTCGGGTGGACAAGCGAGTTCTCCTTGGGGTAACTATGGCCCCCGCTGCACTGAACACCCGCTCTTATGCCACAACACTGACCGGGCAGGACAGCTTCCCCAGTGCAAACACGGCAAGTTGCGGCCACAAATCCAGTTTGGCTGCCCAGTAGTCCAGCAGATCTTCTGTGTGGGGCGGCAGAGTGCTGTCTAAGTAGGCCACCACCTGCTGGTTCAGGGTCTGCACCAGGTCCTGTTGCTGCTGCTGAGTACCTTCCTCACTAGATGGTTGAAGGAAGCAGCTCATCAACAACTCCAGACTCAGGTTGCTGCTGATGGAGCTGCTACTGCTCCTACTTCCCCACCCCTCCACAGCAGCCATGGCAGTGGCACGTGAGCGATGAGGAACCTCCCGATCAGACCTGCTAAAGTATGGACGATAGGGCAGATAGCCAGTTTCCAACTGACTACCTAGGATTTCTCTATAGTACTTGAGTTTGTCTTCCCTCTCGTCAGGTGAAAAAAAGGCTCCCATTTTGGACCGGTAGCAAGGGTCCAAGAGGTTGGAAAGCCAGAAGTCATCCCTTTGCCGGATGGTGACTATTCTGCTGTCACTAGCCAGGCAAATCAGCATGCAGCAGGCCATCTGCACAAGTGTCTCTGAGGGACTCCCTGCCTCCATCTCCACTGTATACTGCCACAGTGTGTCTGGGTCATCTGCCTCATCTTCCTCATCTCCCTCTACCTCCTCCGGCTGCTCCTGCTCCTCCTCTACCATTACCTGGGTAGAAAAACCACTCATTTCGCCAGACAATGGTTATGCTCATTTGTCCTCCTCCTCCTCCAGTTCAGCCCCCACCAGACTCATGTGGCCATGAGATGTAGTCGCCACGTCTCCAGTCTCCTGACAGACAGATTTTGCAGCATCTGTTCCAGTACATAAAGCAGTGGAATTACATTATTCATCCCGTAGTCCTAGCGACTGACGAATAACGTGGCCTCCTCAAAGGGCCTGAGCAAACGGCAGGTGTCACACATGAGCTGACACTGGCTGACATAAAAATTACACAGGGGAGTTCCCCTGTCCGCTTGGATCATCAAGAAATCATTAATGGCCTTTGTCTGGTCATAGAGTCGGTCCAACATTTGGAGGCTGGAATTCCAATGGGTGGAAACATCGCATATCAGTCTATGTCGGGAGAGTCAGTTCTACCGCTGCAGCTCAAGGAGGGTGTGCTTGGCAGTGTAGGAATGGCTGAAGAGCATGCACAGTTCCCTGGCCATTTTTAGAACATCTTGCAGTTGGGTAGAAGACTTGAGGAACCATTTGATAACCAGATTGAACAGGTGTGCCATGCAGGGAGCATGAAAAAACTTTGAGACTCTCGGTTCACATATCATGCAGGGAGCATGGCTCAGCCCTCCTTGGCGCAGCGCGAACAACATGTTCTTTCCATTGTCTGTCACCATGGTTCCAATTTTCAGTTGTCGTCGAGAAAGCCACAAATCGATTTTGTGTTGCATGACGCGGAGCAGTTTCTCCCCTGTGTGACTTCGTTCGCCCAGGCAAACCAGGTGTAGAACTGTGTGACAATCCTGTGCCCTGCACATGTGGTATTATGGAGGAGCACTAAGACTTCTGGAGGCTGAGGTGGTGGAGGAGAAGGAGGGGGACATTGGCGCAGGATCAGCATTTTGACAACGTGTAGGAGAAAGCGGCGTCTCCTGTCCAAGTTATTGCTCTGGCTGGGCAGGAATCACATTCACCCAGTGGACCCGTAAAGGCCATTTACTGTTCCTGACCATAGTTACAGCTCTACACATCCATGCTGCCATGCACTTTGGAAGACACCGACAGGTCGGAGGGCCCACCTTCCTTCTACATATTTTTAAGGGCGGTACTCCCTTTTTTTTCAAAAGAAATGATGGCTTGGAACTTCCATTGACTGGCAAAAAACCACATTTCTTAAAATGGTGCAGGTCCCAATTGGAAAGAGGGGGTACGTCCACCAACTTGGACGGGGAAAAAGTCAGTTTCTGCCCCTTTTGGATGGTGGCGCTACTGCTTTCTTTTGGGAAAATCCCTGTGAACGATGCTGCCGCATGAAACAAGGAGGGGAGCTTGGGCCCGGTAATGTGGGAAAAACCTAAGCCCCCTTCGGCGGAGGGGGTGGACCCTTGAGCCTTAAATGGCGCGTGCCATAGGTGGCTGCTGTTTTGTGGCAGGATGGCCCCCAAATCTGAGACAGTTTTCCCAGGCCACTGGTGATGGGGATCTGCATATGTTGATCCCGGGGCCGTGGTGCCAACGTTAGGTCCCTGGCCTGTTTCATTTTCTGCCCACAATTTACATATAGCCAAGTTGCTTCCTCCAGTGCCCTTTTAAAAAAAACTGCCCACCGCGATGGGTGTTTTTACCCCAACACTCTCATGACTACTTCTCCCGCCGTTCCTAGGAGACCCCCTGGCCCGCTATTTTCGGGGCCTGAAGGGGCCTGCGAAGAAAATTGTCACCCCAGGGCCATTTGGTTTCCCGACCCCGCACTGCGGCCCCCTGCGGGCTCCGGAAAAAAACATACCGCTTGCTGGTGTGCCCAATCCCGACGCATAAGCCCACCCTTTCCCAAAAATGATAAAGTCTTGCTTACCTGGCTCCCAAATAGTTGGCTACATCGTCAAGATTTTTTTTTGCCCGCCCCTGCTACCCCCTAAAACGGTCTTGGTCACAGGCAGACTGCTCGCAACAAAAACCCATGCTACTCCACACCCTATTTGCCCCCTCTGAAAAAAACAGTGGGTCTGCCCCACCTTTTTGCTACCAAGATTGTTGATTGTTCAAATAGTTCTTTTCGTGTGTAGGGGCACAGAGCCCAACCACATAGTAGTTCCTGGCTGGGGAACGAAGGGGAAGATAGGGTTTTGAGGACAGGTGTGACCCTGACCCCTTTCCTACCTGCCACTTGGGGTTTGTGTTGACGAACCCACAACTCTTGGGCGGGGTTTTGTCAGATGTCTCTGGAAGGAAGTTTTTGGACCTAATAACCATTTAAAAAACCTTTGGGCTTGGTGGTCAAACACGGGCCTCTAGATGACACGGCAGTCTGGCTTTGGAGTACCCCTGCTGGTGTCCCCTTATTGCTTGCTGCGACTGGGAGTGTGCCTCTCAGGAATATTTGTGCCACTGCCACTCGCATGGATACAGGGCCAGCTGCCCACCTCTCTTACATACTTTTTGTTTAAATATTTCAAATAAAAAATCTCTTTTATATGACAATCTGTTATGAAGAAATACACACACTGGATTGACACAGAATTCCCCACAAGAGAGTATAAATATGACTCTTTAGGGAACAGACTGCAGTATCCCAATAAAAAACGAGGTTCAGGAACTGAGGTAGTGTATAAGACCACAGCCCCTTGTGAAGGTCCTTTCTAACCAGTAGCTCACAATGGAATTTTTGTACAGGTGGCAATTGAGTACTGCTTCATCCCAGATGCTCTGGCATAGGAGACAAAGTGAGAAGGTGGCAGAATTTAATGTTACTGCCCAGATTTTATAGTGCTGTGTGTCACAGAAACTGGCTGGCTGTGCTGATTTGGATGCATGACTGCACTCTTCATTGAAGGTGTTCCTTTCTTCCTCCCACAATTTCTGCCCCATGTGCACTCCCATGTGCCGTGGCCATTTTAGCTTTGTTACCGTGAAATAACCATGAACTTCAGCTTAATTCAGAATAGAATGAAGCCGAATAAGCAAATTATGACTATCATTCAATGAAAATAGGCCGTAATAAAAAGTCTTGGACTCTTGTAACGGTCTTGGCGGTGGTGGATCCGCATGGACCACCACAATGGGAAGGTGGATAGCCCACACCAGGGAGCGGAATCTAAGTAGGTACCGGTTATCACAGAACCCGCCGCAAGTGGGATGGACTTTGCGGCGTTGAGGTCTACCAGGTCGCTTCCCTGGCGAACCTGCTTGCAGGGTGGCGGCCAAGGGTAGGCGAGGTACAAATACGTCCGGCAGGCTCGTAGTCGGGGACAAGCAGGAAGGTCAGGGCAGGCGGCAGAGGTTCGTGGTCAGGAACGTAGATGAGAAGGTACGGTACACGGCAATCAGGACAAGGAAACAGGTGACTAGGAAGAGGCAGGCTTAAAGGGGCAGCGACTGGCAATAGCCAATTACCGGTGCGCTGGCCCTTTAAATTTAACACTGCCGGCCCCTAAGATACTGTAGATAAACATAAAGGGTAGACAATACTTTATAGGACCTTAAACGTCTGCCCCGACGCGTTTCCCCCCTCCTATCACACCGAGGAGTTCCTCAGGGGGTCCAGTATAGTTGTATCTCTTGTTAGATGGTATTCATAGTTGTAAGATGATATCCATATTTGCAATGGCTGCTCTGATATATGCAGGGGCATACTGGAGTATGTGCTGGCTATAAATATTGTCTACCCTTTATGTTTATCTATCTTAGGGGTAGACCCTTAGGGTCATATAAATGATTGTCTATTTTATATTTATCTATCTTAGAGGGATGGGATTTTTTCATGGTTATATCCATGTCTTTTCATCCTCTATGTTTGTCTAGCTCACTAGTTATGGGGTAATGTTGTATAAAGACATACACACATAAAGAGTCACTACAGGACCCTATTGTATATATTGTATATTTCTCCATATGGTATAGACAACCTTATCAGAAAGAGTGGCAATTATATATGGAGACTTATCTTGGTAAATAATTAAATTTAAAGATATAAGAGAGGGACAGTAGGGCCAGTCATTTAAAGTCGGGCCGACCCTTTCAGGACGCTTTCCTGACTGATTGACTGAATAAGAGGGCAGAGCAAGCATAGGGAAAGATCATCCTAAGCGAATGGAATAGCTACCAGTGAGTATATCCCAAAAAATTTTTTAATCAAGTTTAAAAATAAAAGTTAGATTTTAGAATAGGGGATTTGTAAAGGTGTGCAGTGAATTAGAAATCACAGATCCTGGATAAAATATTTTTTGTTTTCTATGTATGAATTATTTGGAAATTAAATGGAAGGTTTTCTTAGTGAACCTGTTGGTACCGAAATATGGTATCAGATGTTCATAAAATTTTCTCAGAAAATGAGCTAGTAGAAGATAAAACTCGTGCTGATCTCAAATCAATATTCAGGGAACTGTATATCGCTTATAGAGAAAATATAAAATCTTTTTGGGAAACCCATTGCCTGGAAAACTATATTAAAGCTAATATAGTACCGAAGGGCTTAAGATCACAAATTAGCCCTTCCCCAAGGTCGAGATCTCCCAAATTGATTAAAAAGTGGGAACATGAATTACTAAGATCCTCCCTTAATTTAATGAAAATCTTGTTAGAGGAAGAAAAACAAATTCTTGAAAAAACAGGAAAAAAACTTAAAGAAACAATAGAAAGAGCAGTCACACTTAGAACAGATCCAGACTTTGCAAGGAGAGAGATCATTTTAAAAAATTTGGTTGAGAAATATACACAGAATCTGAAAGAAGGTAAACATAAACAGTATATACGAGATCTTGGAGAATATAAAGAGGGAAAGGCCTTCTCACATTTATTTGAAAGTACAGCTCAAGAGACATCAGCATCAGATCTAGAATTCTCAGATAGCGATAAAAAGTATCGCCAAGCTCAAAGTAGCTATCCTAGAGGTAGAGGAAATAAATCATGGAGGGGCGAATGGAGAAATTCAAGGAGAGGAAGAGGAAGGGGGTGGCGAAATGGAACATCAGATTCAATCAATACCATGGAGGCTCGACCTCAAGTACAAACCTCATCAGAGGATGGATCATCCTCTTCTTCCTCTTCCTCTTCCTTAACTCCTTTTTTAGAACAAGGTATAACACCATATACCCTAAGAGAGAGTACGTTAAAACAACCCAAAACTACAAGGAAAGGCAAACACAAAACCAAGTGATTAATTTATCGAGTAAGCCCCTGACGGAGGAGCAATTGAACATCCTCTCAAAGGGTTTATCGTTTGTACCAACAACGAAATTTAATGAGTTTAATTGGGTAAAGGACATACATCTGTTTATACGTAAAATCAAATGGTTCAAATTTTTTAGGAATCATGATAGGCAGACCTGTGACACATTAGGAATAACAACAGAAGATTTATCGGGAGTAAGGACTCTTACCGAACTTTTGGAGGAAGGAGAACGAGAAATAGAGGGAATAGTGGGACCACAGACTAATTTAAGACAAAAAAGTACTAGGTTCCCACCACCCCAAGAAACACCAGAAATAGATATTTTCCTTAAAATGGTCACTAAGGATTTAGAATCACTGTCTAGACATAAATCATATTATAGACACAGGTCAAATCTCACCTCAGAAGAAATGAGTGCACTAATCTCGCTTGAATCGGATCCAGAATTGGTGATAAAACCCTCAGATAAGGGGGAAATGTGGTCATAATGGACCACTCAAAATACACTCATATGTGTCATCGCCTATTAGAAGACAGAACAGGATATACTATTTTGGAGGGCGATCCAACTGAAAGATTCCTGGAGCATTTGGAAACCATTATCATCAGGGGGGTGGACGGGGGTATCCTCTCGAAAGAAGAAGCTCAGTTCCTTTTACCAAAGAATCCACAAATAGCGACCTTTTATTCAGTGCCAAAAATCCATAAAGGGGTGAGTCCCCTAAAAGGGCGCCCCATAGTGTCGGGAATAGATTCCCTGACACAAAACATAGGAATATATATAGACAGAATACTGAAAGAGTTCGTTGTGAGCCTCCCCTCATATCTGAGAGATACAGCAGACCTCCTTACTAAATTGGAGGGCATCAATGTAGAGAAGGATGTGTGGTTGGCCTCAGTGGATGTGGAGGCGCTGTATAGCAGTATCCCGCACCACTGGGGCCTCCATGCAGCAGAATATTTCCTCAGAATGAGAGGGAGACAATATGACAAACACAATGAACTGGTACTTGAACTATTGGAATTTACTTTAACTCACAACTATTTCCTCTTCGGACCCAGGGTCTACCACCAGCTCAGGGGCACTGCGATGGGGAGCCCTTGTGCTCCAACATATGCAAATCTGTTCCTGGGCTCGTGGGAGAAGGCCCTGGTGTTTGGAGAGGAAATGGAACAATACACCAACAATATCTTGTTTTGGGGCAGATTCATTGATGACGTCTTCGTGCTGTGGCAGGGCACGCAGGCGTCATTCAAGGAATTTATGGAGGCACTGAATACTAATCATATAGGTCTCAAGTTCACATATGAAATTCATTTGACTGAACTGGCATTCTTGGATTTAGTAGTAAACTTGCAAAGAAGCACTTACTTGAAAGGTAAAAAAGCCGTTTCTTTATTATTTCAATCTTCGTGCATAAGGATAAAAATAGCGTAATACAGGCAATGGTAAAGGCTGACGCGTTTCTGGCTAGATACTAAGCCCTTGTTCACAGCATGCTGTGAACAAGGGCTTAGTATCTAGCCAGAAACGGTCAGCCTTTACCATTGCCTGTATTACGCTATTTTTATCCTTATGCACGAAGATTGAAATAATAAAGAAACGGCTTTTATACCTTTCAAGTAAGTGCTTCTTTGCAAGTTTACCACTTTATGTGTCCTGCGACTGGGGACTGCACCTGCTTTAGAACTGGGTTTGGCCGTGTGAGGTTTACCAGATGATTGAAGACTGCAATCAAGGTGAGCTCTAAATCCTTCACTATTGAAATGTTGATTCTTGGATTTAAAAATATTTAAAGATAGTATGGGCTTCCTACAAACCTGTACCCATAGGAAGAAGACAGCAACCAATAATCTTCTCAGATGGGAATCTCACCAGCCGATAAATCTGAAAAAAGGATCCCAAAGGGTCAATATTTAAGAATCCGTAGAAATTGTTCAAGGGTGGAAGATTACCACAGACAAGCACGGGACTTGCACAACAGATTTCTGGAGAGAGGATACCCCCCTCTACACTTGAATTCTGCCTTTAAAAATGCACTATCAAAGGCAGAAATGATTATTAAATCTAAAGGAAAAAAAAAGAAACAACACAGTAAAGGATAAAGGGACTTTTTGATGACCGAACAATAAAGTCTGCAGATTTTCTTAAACTTGGGGTTTAAAAAATTAAGGGAGACCTGAGGGACCATTTATCACAGGACCCCAGCCCCTTAACAGGAGACCCTAAAAGTAGAAAAACCCACACATTATGTCCTCCGACCCCCGAAGGCCTTGGTTAAAAAAAACCCCTGGGCATGTAAAAGGGGGGGGTTTTTGTAAACAATAATCAATTAAGGAATTAAGAGCAATGGAAGGCAAATCTATACCTTTCGGAATTATAACTGCCGGACAGGGGGGTTTTTTTATCTGGAAATGTGGATGTGGAAAACAAATGGGGGAAAGACCACCAACACTCAGAGTACTATAGGAGAACATCTGGGAGAATTAGACTAGACAGACACGCCAATACCAAACATAGTGGCAGGAAAAAGAAAGGGAAAATTTATCGGGAATGATGTTCCCAATTTTTGAAAAAATCAAAATGTCATTAGAAAGGGGGAAAAACAAGAGACCCTCCAAAAAGAAACCCAATGGACAAAGTTTGAAAACCTTTCAAACCGGGGGTTGAATGAAAATCGTATTTTTGGGTGCTTTATATTTATATAGACGTGTAGAGGGACGGAACAGGTTCATATTTTCAATACTGAAAAAGGTTGTTCAAATCAGACATATGGCATTTAACCCCTGAAAATAAACATATATTTTTTCTTGTAATTTGTTCACTATATATTTTATTAAAATAAAGCAGGAGGATCAGGGAAGTGTTTGGGGAAATAATTAAAACATTTTTGGGGACGGGAAAATTTTTTCAGCTAAAAAATTACGTTAGCCATTACAAAAAACAAAATTGTGTATAAAATAATATATTTTTGGGACAAAATTAAAGCTTTTGGGTAAGTGAAAATCCCCTTAAAAATAGCAGGGGCCCTTTTTGGGTAAGGATTGCGCGTTAAAAAGCCATTAAATAATAACAAAGAGAAGCTACTGGAAAACCATCCTATGAGTAGACCGTTACCTGGCACAAATAAACCTTTTATGTCTGAGGACCTTGCATAACACGCACAATTTTAAAACATGTGACGCCATAGGCCCCTTTACATTCTCAGTCTAAAGGGTTAAGGGCATGTACGCGCAGGGACCTTTTAGCAAACTCAGTTTGAAGGTTAAAGGGCAGTGACGCGCGTAGGCCCTTTTAGCATGCCAGTTTGAAGGTTAAAAGGGGGCCCTGTGCTGCAGAGGAACCTTCGAGAGCTCAGTTTGAATTGAGGATGCTGATGCGTAAGTGGGGAGGAAGTGCACACAGGGGATAGATATTTATACCAAAATACTGAGTATGCACCGCATATTCAAGCAGCCCTCGCAAATATGGGGAAACATCTTACAACTATGAAAACCATCTAAAAAGAGATCAAATACTGGACCCCCTGAGGAAAACCCCGGGTGATAGAGGGGGGGAAACGTGTCGGGAAAGACGTTTAAGGCAAAAGGATTTCTACCCCCTTTATTTTATCTATCTTAGGGGGAGCCCTTGGGGGCATATAAATGACTGTTATTTTAATTTTATCATCTTAGAGGTGGGTTTTTTCAGGTATACCCCTGTCTTTTCTCCTCTATTTTTTTCTAGCTCACTGTTATGGGGGAATGTGTTAAAACATACACACTAAGAGTCATACCCCGGACCCATTGAATATTTTTATATTTCCCCTAGTATAGACAACCTTTTCAGAAAGAGTGGCAATTATATATGGAAATACTTGGTAAATAATTAAAATTTTAAAAATTAAAAAGGGACAGTAGAGCCACATTTTAAAATAGGCCGACCCTTTGGGACGCTTCCCTGACTGATTTATGATAAAAGGGCCAAGCATAGGGAAAAATCATCCCAAAACGAAAGGAATTTACCAGTATAATCCCAAAAATTTTTAATCAAGTTTAAAAATAAAAGTTAGATTTTAGAATAGGGGATTTGTAAAGGTGTGCTGTGAACTCACCCTTACTCTGTTTCGTCACGCTCTGGGTTTTTCTACTAAAGTCATTAGCATATTCAACTTCTAGAGAGCTAGATGACAGATAAAGCCATGCTTTTCAGTCCTCACAGTACTTGTACCGTTTGTTAAGTGAAGCTTAGATCTCAGTTCCTCAATGGGGTGACATCAATCCCTACTTTCTGCTCTCAGCTAATCAGATAACAGATGTCCCTGCTCTCAACTAATCAGATAACAGACGTCCATCTGGCATGCAGGTAACCATAGAAACCTATGTGCACTTCAAAACACATAAAAACACTCTTGTCTCAAGTAAAATAAAGTAAAGTAAAATCTCTTGACGAATGTACAGTATTTAGAAAAAGTCTTTATTTAACTATCCTTTTATGTTGAAAGCTAATCTTTGTAGTGAGAAAACCCCTTTAACTCATTTTAAGGAACAAGAATATTAAAGAGAGGAGGACACTTTCTATGTGTCAGAACAGAGCTGCTCTGTAAAAGCTGCTCCTGATTTTCATGGGCAGGAATTGCTATGAATAACATGCATGCTACTGCATGGAGATATTATGGCTCTCCATACCTACCCTTAGCATTAGAGCATGCATGCTAACTCTCGGAAAACTTTCAGAAAACTCTCGGAAAACAGGATGCAAAAGGGTAGTGGTTTATGCAAGCTTCACCTGAAAGGACATTCTGTTGCGGATCAGGGCATTCCTGGGTTGGACCTAAAATGTCCCAGATTTGGGATATAAAAGGTTGGCAAGTGTGGTTAAAGGCTAGTTGCCAGAGGTTATTAGGGGAATAGACAGGGCAATCTGTCACAAAGACCGGGATTGTCAAACAGTATTTTGTTTACCTGGAGACCGAGTTGACATATCGCAGATCGGGTTAACAGATTGCTGGGTTGGGCTGGTGAGAATCCAGCTGTCATGGTCCACATTGGCACCAATGACAAAGTTAGAGGTAGGTGGAGTGTCCTTAAAAAAGATTTCAAAAAAGCTCAAGGCAAGGACCTCTAAGATAGTTTTTTTTAGAAATGCTAACTGTATCACGGGACACACCAGAGAGGCAGCGGGAGATTAGAGAGATGAATAAGCGGCTCAAAAATTGGTCTAGGAAAGAGGGATTTGGGTTTTTGAAGAACTGGGCTGACTTCTGTCTTGGCTACAAACTCTATGCTACGGATGGGCTGCATCTAAATGGGGAGGGTGCAGCTGTATTGAGGGACAAAGTAGCCAGGAAGTTGTAGGAATATTTAAACTAGAGACTAGGAGGGAGGGCAACTACACATATAGCATGCAAGATAGTGAAGATAGAGAGCTGGAAATTAGTTATAAATCAGGTGGTGGAGTGGAGGGAGGGGGTAGTAATAGTTAATAAGGACAGGGTTAAAAGATTGTAGACCAAAAAAATGTCTAAATTGCATGCTGACCATTGCCAGGAGTCTCACCAACAAAATACATGAATTGGAATTACTTACTGCTGTAGAAAAATATGACATAGTGGGATAACAGTGACATGACTGGACGAGAGCTACAACTGGGTGGTTACAGTTTAGGAGAGATTATAAAAACCGGAAGGGTGGAGGTGTATGTCTCTATGTAAAATCCTGTCTGAAGCCAACACTGCCGGAAGATATAGATACAAGAAATGAGCATGTGGAGTCATTTTGGTTAGATATACATAGGTTAACAACAACAAGAAAATTCTACTAGGGGTCTGCTTTAGGCCCCCAAATGTAACAGAACCCATGGAAGATGTACTCCGCAAACAAATTGATGAGGCAGCTAATCATAATGAGGTTGTTATTATGGTCAACTATCCAGGCATAAATTGGGAAACTGAAACCTGTAGCTCTCATAAAGGAAACAGTTTTTTGTCAATAACTAAAGATAATTACCTTTCCCAACTTGTGCAGTAGCCAACTAGAGGAAAGGCCCTACTGGACTTAATATTGACTAACAGACCTGCCCTAGTAACAAAGGTTCAGTATGGGGGCCTCTTGGAATTGGTGACCATAATATAATAAATTTCCATTTATCCTTCTATAGAACATTTTGTCAAGGAGCCACAAAAACACTTAATTTCAGGAAAGCTTAGAGAGGCCCTAAACCTGATTGACTGGTAAAAGGGTGTTTAAAACTAAAAGAACAGATTATAAATGGAAGATCTTTAAAAACATCTTAAGCACCCACTGTGAGAGATACATACCTTACAGAAATAAAATGATTAGAAACAGAAAAGAAACAATGTGGTTCAACACAGATGAAAAGGAGGCAATAAATAACAAAAAGAAAGCGTTTAAGCTACTTAAAAAGGAGGGCAGTGAGGAGGTACTAAAAACTATAAGGAAAAAAATAAAATATGTAAAATAATGATAAAGGCAGCAAAGTTGGAAACAGAAAGGCAGATTGCCAAAGAGAGTAAAACTAACCCCAAAATATGTTTTAACTATATAAATAGTAAAAAGATTAAAATGGAAAATTTCCCAAAGATTTGGCACATAGCAAATGTGGTGCCAATATTTAAAAAGGGGTCAATAAGTGATCTCGGAAACTACAGGCCGGTAAGTTTAACCTCTGTTGTAGGTAAATGTTTGAAGGTTTTCTAAGATATTCTATACTGGAGAATCTCACTGAAAATAACTGT
Source organism: Phyllomedusa bahiana (assembly GCA_025379985.1). Taxonomy (NCBI): domain Eukaryota; kingdom Metazoa; phylum Chordata; class Amphibia; order Anura; family Hylidae; genus Phyllomedusa; species Phyllomedusa bahiana. The sequence continues at coordinate 25,861 of JAODAL010031750.1, forward strand.
ATAACGCTGGTCAGTATGGGTTTATGAAGGATCGGTCCTGTCAAACTAATCTCATCAGTAGGGGTGAACGATACTATCTACAAAAGTTGAAATCGGCACGATTTTTATGTTTATCTGAATTTTCCAATGATGCGATAGTTTCCGTGAAAATCTTAAAGATAATCATTAGCACGTTTACTATCGCACCTTTTTCGGCGTTTACTGTCATTTTGGCGGCCAGCGAATCAGCTCAGAGCATAGAGGGGGGTGAAGGGGGTATACGACGCTCAGCTGTGGGCAGTGTATGGATCTCATTGGCTGCAAAAATCACATGACCTTGTTTTATGTATACAACTGCATTTCTTGATCAGTCTCACTCCTCAACTATCTCACTACTGAGCAACACGTCTCGCTGCCTGTCCCAATAGCTGTTGTCACAGCTCAGAGACACAGTCTTTTTTTATACAGAAAACCATCCTTGTAGTTGTGAAGCTTAGGATATAGCTACATTAGAGAATTTTAGTTCTTATTTAGAGAGAGACTTGTAAAGACATCTAGTGCTGTGTGCAGCCGCAGGGAGGGAGACTGGGGGGGGGGGGGGAGGTCGGAAAGGAAGGGGGATGATGTGTAGCCCAGCCTGTCCTGTCCTGAACTGGCATTGAAATAGCAATGTCTTTTTACTAACTTTTGTCCAGCAGACCTCCCAACTGAGATGAAATTGTCCCTTTTGTTTTTGCAGTTCTATTGGTGTCTGTGTGTCCCAGTTTGTCCCAAATAGCCCCCTTGTCCACAAATTTGGATACAGATATTTAATTGTAACCAGTGCTTATTGTCAGTGGTACCAAAACTGCGATATCTAATCCATATAAATTTTAAATAGTTCTATTGCAGTCCATGAGTCTCATTTTGGCACAAAGAGCGCACTTGTATGCAAATTTGGTTATAAATATTTTATATTAACTGGCGCCTGTTGTCAGCATTATAAAACCGCCATATCTCATCAGTATAACTTTTCAATTGTTGTATATTGCACTCCGTGCGTCTCAGTTTTCAACAAACTATTGTACAAGTGCGCTAATTGCGCAAAACTATCAATTGCTAGTCCTACTGGGTAGTTGTAAATCTAAGGGGCTGAAGAAAGAACAATGTTGATTTGGTGTTACGGTTCTTCCACCAGACCACATTTCACAGATATTTGATAGAAATAATTCTGTTTCTAATCCTAGTTGGCCTTTGGAAATTAGAGGGATTTAAGAATACCTGTGATTTGCCGTCTTTGCATTACAGTTTGTCAATAAGAGACTGTGAAAAACTCTTCTATACCTTTTAAATTTTTATCTTTCTGAACATGGAGCGAACTGCAGGTGGTAAGAATTTTTACTCTGAGGGTCCATAAGGGCATTTTTTGGTGGTTTTTGGGTCAGGCTACTTTAAAATTGGTGCCAGGGGTGGCAATAGGGCAGTATTCCTGCCCAGGGCTGGAGTCAAAAAGATGCCGGTGATATGTTAAAAATAGGAAGTAGTAATGGGTGGGCGCCCCATTTGATTTAGCTGCATGTGGCCAGGAAACGGTTAATAGATGCCCCTGGCTCTCACAGAACCCACTCTAACTAAGGCCCTGCCAGCTGAACCTCCGCGTTCCCCGTTGGGACGTTCTTGCTGCCACCAGCACCACATATATGATAAGTAGTGTTCAGCGATTATTATCGACAAAGTTGAAATCGGCACAGTTTTATGTTGATCGAATTTTTTAGATCATGCGATAATTTAGGTTAAAATCTGTGAATCATCTATTAATATCGCGCCTTCCTGTCATTTTGGCGGCCAGAAAATCAGCTTACAGAATAGAGCAGGGTGATATGTGTGTGCGACGTCATGACTGGGATGTGTATGGTTGCGATTGGCTGGAAAAATCACATGACCTCGTTTTACATAGAACAGCCCTTTCTGTTCATGATCAGTGTCTGTCAGCGTCTCATAGCAGTAGGACGTGCGCTCTGCCTCTGTCCAAACAGCTCAGCAAAATTATTCTATTTCTTCACAGAGAAAGCTCTACTGTTAGCTGTGATCCTTACAACTTAGTTAGATCAGCGATTTGAAGATTTTATGTAGTTAGGTCGAGGATTTCAAACGACCATCCCCCACGGTAAAGTCACAGAGGGGCGCGGGGGGGGGCCGCGGGTGAACACAGACAAGCTCTTTAAAGAATACTGGATAAAGTTCACCAAGACTTAGTGTAGACATTGCACTGCAATAGCTTTATTATTAACAGTTTTCTATTGAAATATTTCCTGGATATTGGGAAGCCTGAACTTATATTAGGATACACATCTTTTCTAGTAACTGCAGGTCTCTTTGTTAGGTGCAAAACTCCACTTTTATTATCAGCATACATTTCAGATAGGTGTTCTTTTTCAATTTTGCCCATTCCAGCTTTGTTGATATAGCCACCTTGCAATTAGAATCCATCAATTTTGTAGTCAGCACAGGTTGATAGGTGCCAAAAATACCTTTTATTATCCGAATACATTTCAGATACGTGTTTTTTCACTTTGGCGCAGTACAGCTTTGTTGATAGAGCTACTTTGCAGTTAAATGTGAATACAGCAATTTTGTAGTCACCACAGGTGAATTGATAGGTGCCCAAAAATACCTTTTATTATCCGAATACATTTCAGATACGTGTTTTTTCACTTTGGTGCACTACAGCTTTGTTCATTGAGGCACCTGCACTTAAATGTGAATACAGCAATTTTGTAGTCACCACAGGTAAATTAAAAAGGTGCAAAAATATTTTAATATCGTATACATTTCAGACAGGTGTTTTTTTCACTTTTGGTCGTAAAGCTTTGTTGATAGATCTACTTTGCCGTTAAATTTGAATCCAGAAATTTTGTTTGTTTGAGGGTTTGAGAATAGCTGTGTTTTGCGTCTTTTAATAAGGGGACTTTCCAAAACTTTTCCCATACCTTTCAAATTTTTATTTTTCTGAACATAGCGCGGGAAATTCAGGTGGTAAGCAGCAAAGGGGGGGGGTGGACATGGAGGTAGAGGTAGGAGAAGGTGCCCCTTCCCAGTCTGGGGACAACCGATGCCACGGATGTCAGTTGCGGGACGTAGGCCTGTCATGCTGGGTCAGGGCCCCGTGAATTCGTAATGAAAAGCGTCGCCCCAAACTGTCCTTCGTGGTTAAAGCAACCTGCATCCCGCAGTCTTACCCCTGTCCTCCCAGTCACGGCCCCCAAATTCGTATCGCATCATCAGCATCCCTTTTCCCAAAGAAGCAGCCAAATGTCAAAATGTGTACCCACCACTGTGGATAATCCCTTTTTTGAAAACCTCTTTTATGACAAAATGCGGTTTGGGGCAGAAGGGATGTTAAAAAATCAAGAGGGCCAAAAAGGATGATTTTCTTGCTCTGAGCCCCGTTTGATGCCATCAGAGGAGGGAAGGAAGCCCTCAAACGGCAAAATCCCGGGTGGGCGGCAACGCTTTTAGTCCCTTTTGCTTGTAGCCGCAGCTCCCGGATGAGAATGTCAGGACGACGAAGTCACCTGTGTTGTTTATGATGATATGACGACATTGTGGTCCAACGTGGTTTTTCAGCAGAATTTTCTTGCGAGGCTTTATCACTTGCGAGGAGGGGGATGATGGGGTAGGCGTACCGGGCCCCCATCAAAAAAGGGAGAGGGCGGTCGCAAAATCCCCTGATATGATTCCGCCAGCCACGGTCAGCGGAAAAGCCCGTTCCTCGCTTATCCCGTCAAAAAGGTCCAGGACCTCTCAAGCCTGGCCTTCTTTGAGCAAGCCTCTGATTCACCCAGCGATGTCTTTATGCCGCCTTTGCCGAAAAACGCATAAGTAGAGGCAAGAACCTTAGGTGGTTAACACCACCAACATGTCTATCACATGCAGGAATGCATGAGTTGAAATGGAGCAATACTTGGCCAAAAAAGGCCATACCGACCCGGGCCTCCAACCACTGTCACACCCTCTGTCTCCGCCTCCTCCTCCTCCGCCACCACCAAGCGTTCCTCAGCTGCCATGTCTCTCAGAGTTATGATCAGTGATCAGCTCCCTTCAGCCTCCACCGTCGCCCGAGTACCACCAGCAGCACCAGAGACCCTCTACCCCTTCTCCTCCCGCCAGTTTGACGACCTGCACGCTGTACAGGGCCAAGTCTAGCAGCCAGCCTTCTGTCTTCCAGGTTTGGGAGAAAGAAGAAACACTTTAACCCAAACCATCCCAAAGGCCAAAAGCCTGAATGACGGCTTTGCCGGTTTTGGCCTTGGAAATGTTGCTTTTTCCTCTGGTGGACACAGATGGTTCCGCCACATCATGGCCCTTCCCTTTGCCCCCAAAAACCAGATGTTGAACAGGCATTTTTTTGCCAGAAAAGCCGTCCCTGCCCTGGCCAGACACGTTTCTCTAAAATTTCAAGCGCGTTGTCTGCATCTGGGGTCGGAAAAGTCCATCTGACCACCGACACATGGACTAGTAAGCACGGCCAAGGCGCTATATCTCTGGACAGCTCACTGGGTGAGCTGGTGGATGTCTCTGGGGTGACGGTGGCTCTCAGGCGCGGCGCACGCTCTTCCACACTGCAGGGATGGTGCAGGGCTCTTTCCCCCAAGGTCCTTTGGTGGCATCACGTGCCCAGAGAAAGCAGGCCGTGTTGAAATTAATCTGTCTTGGAGACCGTCCACACACAGGTCAGGAGCTGTGGATGTCTCTCCGCAACGAGACCGAGCGCTGGCTGGGTGACAAGAACCTTGTCCCAGGAAAGGTGGTGTGCAATATCGAGCGAAATCTGCTGGACGCCCTTAAGATCGGTAGGCTGGAGCACATCCATTCCCTGGCACATGTCATGAATTTTTGTCGTCCAGAAATTTCTAAGAGCTACCCAGGTCTGGACTGCCGTTTGGAGGAAGGCTCGAGGTCTGATTTCGCACCCTGCTTCGTCCCGCCTGGCTGCGTTGCAGCGTCAGCTTGGCCTCCCCGTCAAACGTCTCATTGTTGACGTGGCAACACGCTGGAATTCCACCCTCCACATGCTCCAGCGATTGTGGCAACAGCGCAATGCCATTACGCAGTACAAAGTGACACATGGCCTGACAAGCAGCGGTGCGGACCTCGGGGTGTTGAGCCACCGAGAGTGGAGGCAGGTGAAAGAGCTCTGCACAATCCTTGAAAGTTTTGAAGAAGCCACCAAAATGGTCAGTGCGGACAATGCCCTTGTCAGCATGAGCATTGTGGTGATCTTAGTTCTGGAACGATCGTCAAACACTCTGAAACAGCAGGTTCCGCCAGCGACGGAGGAGGAGACGGACACAGATGCGGACACGGAGCATTTCTCTCCGTCGAATCCACAAGGCCCGAAAGTTTCTCAATTTTATCAGTCTTCATTAGGCAGTGGTTCGGGGCCCGGGGCTAGTGCAAGGCGGGCAATCAGCTCTCAGGGTGCATCATCACAGGGAAGTCAGGGCTGTGTTGAAGCGTGCCGGGGAAGCGGGGTGGAGGAGGAGGTTTTCCCTAGAAAACCGACGTTACCGACGTCCCTGCTTTGGAAAAGTTGGCGCGAATTTGAGGCGGAGGAGGAAGATGAGGAAGATCAGTTTGCTAGTGCCCCTCGACCAGAGGCTTGGGAAATCAAGGCTCCATCTCTCACATGGAGTGCTTGGGATGCTCCATTTCCTCCAACATGATCCTCGCATTAAGCCATCAAAATGAACAACGTTACTGGGTGGCCACCCTCCTGGATCCCCGGTACAAAAACAAAACTCAGCATTTTCCCTCCCATCCACCCAAAATAGAGAGTAAAATGCAGGAAATGGAGACCTTGCTGATTGATCAACGGGGAATCTCTGTTGCGTCTGATTCACGTTCTTCAAAATGTCACGGTGGTACAACATTAGCGACGTGACAGCAGTAGGTGCCAAGTAGCCGTAGCGGCAGCAGCAGCGCAGGCAAGGTGGCAGAAGCCTAATGGGTGACCTCTGGCAATCTTTTTTTTACCACCTCACCAAACGCATGCAATGCAGGGCACACATCCAACACACAGAGACCAGCTTAAGATCATGGTGAAACGACTATCTGCGTCTCAACCCCGATGTTTTTGTATGTGTTCGGGACCCAATAGACTTCTGAGTATCCAAAATGGATGAATGGTCCGAGCTCACTCGCCACGCCATAGAGTCGTTGTCCTGCCCAGCAGCCAGTGTCATATCTGAGCGTACCTTCCAAAACAGCTGGAGAATTTCATTACAGACAAACGCATCCGGCTTCCCACAGATAATGTTGGATCATTTGACTTTCATCAAGATGAATAGGCATGGATCTCTGATGTTGTGGCCCAATTGCCGAGGTCAACGATTAGTTCTGGTCTACTTACTTCCTCTTCAAACAGAAATGGTCCTCTTGAAAACTTTTTTTTAAAATTATCATTTCTTAGTGCAATTTTTTATTCTCTTTTCCCAACAGTTCATTTTGCTGGTTTTGTGTGAGGAGACTGTAAAAGACAGCAAGGTTTCATAAACAACACCGTATTCCATTTTAATCACTTTATCTTTAAAAGTTTTCGCATTGTCAATGGTTTTGAGGTCATGTTGCTGTGAGATACAGCAATAATCATGGTCCTTTGGAACAGAAATGTGGCTTTAAGTGGCATTTCTCCTTCACAATTTTTAACAGTGGCTGAGAAGTCATTTTTTTTAATTTGTGGGGTCATGCTGCTTTGAAATTGCAGCAACATTATGGGTCCTATTCTAAAAAATGTTGTTTTCTAACAGCCCATTTGTTCTTCACAATTGTCAAAAAGTGGCTCAAGGGTTGATGGTGCTGTCAGGAACAGGAATAGGTAGGACACTGTTAATGGAAAAATATTGCAAAATGACTTGTTTTTGCAAGATCTTTAAATAGCTAGCAATCCCTGTATTGAGACAACCCATTTAATACAATTAAAAAAAGAGAAACAAAGACATGGTGGGATCCTATTTTAAAAATGTGTTTTCTAGAATTTCTACTAATAAACTTGCATGTACAAAATACCTGGTAAAAAAAATTCCTCTGAATTGTACAAGGGAGGTACAGGAAGACTTGACCAGATGTAGGTTATTCAGAGGACATGGAGGCTTAAATTTTCTGGGGCTGGAGTCACTATGGGGTGCATCATTTGATCTCCAGGGGAGTCTGTCCCTAATCCTGAAGAAGGGGTTTGGAGGAAAAATGAAAACCATTGAATTGATTGGCTGAATCAGTCCAGAAACCAGGAGGGCAAATGTCTTCTCAACTAGAAGTGTTTTGGGATGATTAGGGGCATTTGTATTACTTATGGGGGTTGCGGACGAATTAACACATCTACACGTGTAAGAAATACCTTTGAAAACTGCAGGAAGGGGTGTATGTTGTATGTTATCACACTTGAAAAAAAAGCAAAATGATAATAATGTAAAAAAATAAATAAAACTTCCCTAAATAAATTTTTGTAAACAAAATGTCAGTTACCAAAAAATATACCAAATGACGTCACTGTAAAAAATAGCATAGTGCCACTTTGTGATCTGTGGATCAAACAGGTTTAGAGGGCATGCTGTGGCCCAGGACAGGTATGGTCAATGTCCAGTTCAACTAAATTGGTGGTTAAAAAGACTCCTTTTTCCGGCACTTTTTAAATCTGGGGTCATGCAGGTTTGGGGCTCATGCTGCGTTCCAGGACAGGGATAGTCTATGTCCAGTGAAACTAAAATGGTGGTTGAAAGACTCCTTTTTCCGGCACTTTTTAAATGTGGGGGTCATGCAGGTTTGGGGCTCATGCTGTGGCCAAAGGGCGGTATAGTCAATGTCCAGTTCAACTAAAAAAGGTGGTTGAAAGATTCCTATTTTTCCGGCCACTTTTTAATCTGTGGGTCAGAAAAAGTTTTTAAAGGTTCATTCTGCGGTACAGGACAGATTAGTTAATGTCCAGTTCAACTAAAAAGGGGGTTCAAGACTCCTTTTCCCGGTACTTTTTAATTTGGGGTTCAGACAGGTTTTAAAGGTCATACTGTGGTACAGAAACAGGTTAGTCAATGTCCAGTTCAACTAAATGGTGGTTGAAAGACTCCTTTTCCCAGCACTTTTTAATCTGTGGGTCAGACAGGTTTAATGGTCATACTGCGGTACAGGACAGATATAGTTAATGTCCAGTTCAACTAAAATGGTGGTTGAAAGACTCCTTTTTCCGGCACTTTTAAATCTGGGGGTCATGCAGGTTTGGGGCTCATGCTGTGTTCCGGGACAGGGATATTCAATGTCCAGTTCAAGTAAAATGATGGTTCAAATCATACTGCCTTCTGGCACTTTTTTATTTGTGGGTGATGCAGGTTTAAGGGTCAGGCTGTGGTACAAGACAGGGATAGTGAATGATCTGTGAGTTTTTTTCTGTGGCTTTTATAACCTAAGTGTGTTGCCTAAGATGTAGCACGTATCCATTTGACTGTTGTGGATGTTAATTCCAGCTTCTCCCGCCCTGTTTGGGTGGGAAGAATGAAGGGGTTGTTGCCTCCCATAGACTTTAATGGTCATCGGTGATAATCTATCATCGACCATCGAATATCTTATTGGTTATTGCCTTTATCGACCATCGACCCGATGACGATAGTCAACGTAATCGCTCAACACTAATGACAAGTTGTTGGTCCTTGGTTCAAAAAGTGATAGGATTCTCCTGCCAGTTCCCATGTGCCATTTCCAATACCGGTGTCTTGTTTTGTGTGAAAGGGGCCCTTTTGCAGCTGCTATTGCTGTGGCTATGCTGTACTCATGTTTTCGGTTAGCCATTGAACATAATGAATTATTTTAGCATATTAATTTTTTTCTGTGTCTTTTATAGACTAATTGTCTTGCCTAAGATGTAGCACGTATCAAGTTTACTGTTGTGGATGTTAATTCCAGCTTCTCCTCACCTGTTTGGGTGTAAGAATGAAGCTGTTGTTCCTCTCCCAGAGACTTTAATGGTCATCGGCGATAAACTTCTATCGACTATTGACATTATAATTGCCAATATCGACTCGATAACGGTTTTTGACACAATCGCTCATCACTACTCATCAGCTTATATGAGGAGGTCAGTTACAGAGTGAATCGAGTTGAGGCACTGGATGTCATATATCTAGATTTTTCTAAAGCATTTAATACGGTGCCACATAAAAGGTTGGTAAGTAAAATGTTTGCAAGTGGGTAAGTAACTGGATCAATGATAGAAAACAAAGGGTACATACTTAGACTTGATCCCTGTTACCTGTTGGTGTACTACAGAGGTCAGTATTGGGCCCCATTCTCTTTGATATATTCATTAATGATCTTACACATGAATTGCACAGTAGAATATCAATCTTTGAGGATTGCTCTGTAAAGTAATCAACACAATAGAGGACAATTTTTATTACAAAGGGATCTGGATAAGTTGTAGGCCTGTGCAGAGAAGTAATAGAAGAGGTTTAACACAGATAAATGCAAGATTATGCAAATGGAAAGGAAAAATCCATTCCATGATTGCATGTTAAGTGGGAAAACGCTGGGAAAAATTGATATGGAGAAGGACTTGGGAATCCTAGTGGATAGTAAACTTAATTGTAGCAGCCAGTGTTAGGCAGCAGCTGCCAAGGCAAACAGGATCATGGAGTGTAAAAAAAAAAGGGGCATAGATGCACATGATGAGAATATCATTTTACCATTATACAAGCCACTGGCCAGACCACACATGGAGCATTGTGTACAGTTTTGGGCACCAGTTCATAGAAAAGACATTGTAGAGCTTAAACAGGTTCAAAGGTGGGCAACAAAAATAATAAAAAGACTGGGTGAACTACAATACCCAGAAATATTACAAGATTAGGGTTATTTAGTTTAGAGAAAAGACAGGTTTGGGACATAATAAATGTGAATAAATATATTAAACGTCAATATAGAGATCTCTCCTAAGATCTATTTATACCCAGGACTGTATTGAGAACAAGGGGGCATCATCTACGCCTTGAGGAAAGAACATTTCAACATAAACATAGAAAGGCAGTCTTAACTTTAAGGGCAGTGAGACTGTGGAACGCTCTGTTAGAGGAACGTGTCATGTGAATTCAGTAATAGAGTTCAAAAAAGGGTCTGGATCCATTTCTAGAGTGTAATAATATAACAAGTTATAGTGACTAGGATTCTGGAGAAAGGTCGTTGATCCAGGGATTTATTTTGATTGCCAGATTGGAGTCGGAAAGGAATTTATTCCCTAAAATGAGGACCATTGGCTTCCTCATGGGGATTTATTGCCTTCCTCTGGATCAGCACTGTAGCACAATAGGCTGAACTGGACGGACGTCTGTCTTTTTCGGCCTTACAAACTTTTTTGAAAAAAGGTTTTCTTTATCATTTATTCCATTCAAGCTTAAAGGGATGTTTTAAATATCAACCCAGAGAAATGTAAATTCAACTATAGCGCCTTAAGAAAAAAGTTGCTGATTTTATGTAGATTACAAAATGATGTTCACATGTAAACCTATGCATTAAATGGGCAACAGCTTGAAAAAACATATAGTGAGGAAAACCCTGGCATTTGAAAAGGATAAGATGCCAGGCACTACAATACAATTTGATAGCACAGAATCCCTCCAGTCCATATTGCCATAGTGCCTGATCCCTCCCAATGGCCTGCTAAGCAGCTAACCAGACACTTCCTCCACTCATCATCTACTGTGGGCCTGCTGGTTCAGACTCTGACTGCCAAAACTGACTCTAGATAAAGTCATGTTTAGAAGTCCTTAAAGCAGAATCGTCTAACCATGCATTACCTGTTCATTGAGGTTTATTCCCTAGCCTGGCTCTCATTACTTGTGCTATTTCTGTTTCAACTTCTAATTAACCATATTTATGACCTCTGTTTTTGTTCCTGGCTTTCCTTCGCTCTTTGGGTTATTTGTCTGGTGCCTGTTGTTCTACTGGTTCTGACCCCTGGACCACTCTTTTTCTACTCCTCTGGGTTGTTACATTCTCACCACTCAATTAATGATGACTCATTAATCCGTTCCTGACTACACTACTTCTGTATCAGAACTACTGCTTTCAATCCATTGACTGCAACCTGGGGATCCTCCTACAAATAAATGCATAATTATTCATGGGGGCTAAGGGTGAAAACCAGGAGATTCATTAGAGTACGCACATATTTTACCTGACCATAACATGTTATTGTCTAGATACATATGTAATATAATATCGTGTGAAACTCAAAACTGCTGTATTAAGGCCTAATTCACATCTGTGTTTGGCTTCCCATTCAAAACGGAATGGACATTACCTGATGCAAACGAAAGTGTAATCTTCTTTTGTTGAACTGATCTGCTGTATGGATATGTGAAAAATAAAGGATACTTTAGTTTCCATTAGCATCCGATAATTTCTTCTTTTTTCATTTTAATGTCTCAAATTTGTTTAACGGATGCAAAAAAATGGATGCAAATGGCTACCCATCACGCTCGGACTGGCCCACAGGGGAATAGGGGAAACCTCCAGGGTGGACCTGGAGTTGTTTTCTAACTGCATATATATCCTCAGAAGAGGCAAAAACCATGGAAAGAGAGGCAAAAATCAAGATGCTGAGTATAGAAGGCATGTACAGTCATTTACAGTAGTTGTAGAGTGGGCCCCTAAAATAAATTTCACTGTTGGGCCCAGAAACAGCTCAACTAAGGGGCGCCTAGAGTCAACTCCAACTGTGGGCCCTAGGCAACTCAGTCCGACACTGCTACTAGAGATGGGCGAATTTCTCAAAAATTCGATTCGGTGACTTCGCCGAATTTCCCAACAAAAATAACTTTGTTCCGAATTACTCCGGGACGAATCACGTTAAAAAACAGCTATTTCCAGGCTGCACAAAGCCTGCAGGGTGCTGTAGAACGTTGTGCCATGCTTAAATATGCAGAGGGAGCTTGGTTTGGTCTCATACAATGTTGTGTTTTAGTATGATACGCACATGACTGCCGCCACTCTTAGAATCGCTTCACTATAAAATTCCCTGGGCACTTAAGAGGGCAAAACTGACCAAAAAACTGAAGGGGGAATGTAGACTGATAAAGTCATGGCAGCGACAGCTGGAAGAAACAAGCTGAGCTCAGGTGGCAACATCAGTGACAGTGTGGAGGTGACGGCGACCGCCACATCAGCATGAGGTCATTCAGTGGCACAATTTCATTCTTGAGTTGGCATAAACAGGAGTAGGCCACAGAGTGGCACAATGACAGAGTGTGTAGGTCACGGCAGCAGCCACAGCAGCAGCATGAGGTCAGACAGTGGCACAATGACACAGTGTGTAGGTCACGGCAGCAGCAGCATGAGGGCAGACAGTGGCACAATGACATTCTAGAGGTGGCAAAAACAGGAGTAGGCCACAGAGTGGGACAATGACACAGTGTGTAGGTCACGGCAGCAACCACAGCAGCAGCATGAGGTCAGACAGTGGGAAAATGACATTCTAGAGGTGGCAAAAAAAGGAGAAGGCCACAGAGTGGCACAACGACACAGGGTGTAGGTCATGGCAGCAGCCACAGCAGCAGCATGAGGTCAGACAGTGGCACAATGTCACAGTGTGTAGGTCACGGTAGCAGCAGCATGAGGTCAGCCAGTGTCACAATGACATTCTGGAGGTGGCAAAAGACCAGAAGTCCACAAAGTGGCACGATGAAACTGAGTGGAGGGCACTGAAGCAGAAGCATGAGGTCAGGCAGTGGCACAATGACACAGTGTGTAGATGACCGCAGCAGCAACAACAGCAGGAGCAGCATGAGGTCAGAGAGTGGCACAATGACAGACTGTTCAGGTGGGTGTCAATACCAGTCCCTGGTGAAGATGGTGGTAGGCAATGGAGAAACGTCAGCAGATGTGTGGCATCAGGCGGGGGGCGGTCGCAGAATAGTGGCGGAGGCTGGTAGTTTTTAACCCAAACTGACGCCTAAGGCATTGGTGTGTGGAAATCCTGGCCGATCCACGCCTGATTCATCTTGACAAAGGTCAGTCGTTCCACATTTCCCGTGGACAAGCGGGTTGTCCTTGGGGTAACGATGGCCCCCGCCGCACTGAACACCCGCTCTGATGCCACACTACTGGCCGGGCAGGACAGCTTCTCCACTGCAAACTTGGCAAGTTGTGGACACACATCCAGTTTGGCTGCCCAGTAGTCCAGCGGGTCTTCTAACTGGGGTGGCAGAGTGCTGTCCATGTAGGCCACCACCTGTTGGTTCAGGGACTGCTCCAGGTCCTGCTGCTGCTGGCGACTGCCCTCCTCAATAGGCAGGTGAAGGAAGCAGCTCATCAGTGACTTAGGTTGCTGCTGATGGAGCTGGTACTGCTCCTACCCTCCACCTTCCCCCAGCAGCCGCGGCAGTAGTACGTGAGAGCTGAGGAACCCCCCGGTCAGACCTGTCAGAGGAGTGACGATGCCGTACATAAGCAGCGGCCAACTGACTACGGAGGATTTCCCTATAGTATTTGAGTTTGTCCTCCCTCTCAATAGCTGGGAAAAAGGCTCCCATTTTGGCCCGGGTAAGCGGGGGTCCAATAGGGTGGAGAGCAGAAGTCATCCCTCTGCCGGATGCTGACTATTCGGCTTGTCACTAGCCAGTCAAATCAGCATGCTGCGGGACATCTGCACAAGTGACTCCGAGGGGCTCCTGCCTCCATCTCCACTGTATACTGCCATGGGTGCTTGCGGGTCATCTGCCTCGTCTTCCTCATCTCCATCTACCTCCTCCAGCTGCTCCTGCTCCTCCTCTCTTGTCAACTGGGTAGAAAATCCACTCATTTCACCAGGCAATGCTTCTGCTCCAATGTCCTCCTCCTCCATTTCAGTTCCCAGCGGACTCATGTGGCCGCGAGATGTAGTCGCCACATCTACAGTCCCCTGCCCAGACAGATTTTTCAGCATCTGTTCCAGGACATGAAGCAGTGGAATGAAAGTTATTCATCCCGTAGTCCTGGCGGGCTGACAAATAACGTTGCCCTCTCGAATGGCCTCAACAAACAGCAGGTGTCACGCATGAGCTGCCACTGGCAAAGTTACACAGGGAAGTACACCTGTCCGCCTGGATCATCAAAAAATCGTTAATGGTCTTTCTCTGTTCATACAGTCGGTCCAACATGTGCAGGCTGGAATTCCAACGGGTGGAAACATCGCATATCAGAGTGTGTTTGGGGATGCCGTTCTGCCGCTGCAACTCGAGGATGGTGTTCCTGGCTTTGTACGAATGGATAAAGTGCATGCACAGTTTCCTGGCCATTTTCAGAATCTTCTGAAGATCTGTGGAAGACTTCAGGAACCTTTTCACAACCAGATTGAACACGTGCGCCATGCAGGGCGCATGGACCATCCCTCCTCGGTGCAGCACGGACACCATGTTCCTCCCATTGTCCGTCACCATGGTTCCGATTTGCAGTTGGCGCGGAGAAAGCCACACATCGATTTCTTGCTGCATGACGCGGAGCAGTTCCTCCCCTGTGTGACTTCGTTCGCCGAGGCAAGCCAGGTGTAGAACTGCGTGACACCACTGTGCCCTACACATGTGGTATGATGGAGCAGTACTTGAGGAGGCGGACATTGGCGCAGGAGCCGCAGTTTGACAACGTGGAGGAGAAAGCGGCGTCTCCTGTCCAAGTTGTTGGTGTGCCTGGGCAGGAAGCACATTCACCCAGTGGGCCGTAAAGGACATGTACTGGCCCTGACCGTAGTTACAGCTCCAGACGTCCACGCTGCCGTGCACCTTGGAAAAAACCGATAAGCCCAAGGACTGGCCCACCTTCTGTTCTACATATTTATGAAGTGCTGGTACTGCCTTTTTGGAAAAGAAATTACGGCTTGGAACTCTCCATCTCGGCTCGGCACAGCCATTAGTTCTCTGAATGGTGCAGAGTCCACCATTTGGAAAGGGAGGGACTGCAGTACCAACAACTTGGACAGGAGCACGGTCAGCTGCTGCACATTAGGATGGTTGGACGCATACTGTTGTCTCTTTGCAATCGCCTCGCTGAACGACTGATGGCGCCATGAGTAGCGAGGAGCAGGAGCATCTGGACCGGGGATGATGTCAAAGAGAAACAGCTACCTTCTGCAGAGGTGGTGGATAGTGTTGACCGATTATTATCGACAAAGTTGAAATCGGCAAAGTTTTTATGATGATCGAAATTTTTAGATCATGCGATAATTAAGGCTAAAATCTGTGCATCATCTATTAAGATCGCGCCATTTTCGGCGCTTCCTGTAATTTTGGCGCCAGCAATCAGATTACAGAATAAGCAGGGTAGATTGTGTGCACGGCATGACTGATGTAGTATGGTTCGATTGGCTGAAAAATCACATCCGCGTTTTACATAGAACAGCGTTCCTGTTCAGCCTCAGGTCTCTCAGCGTCTCATAGGAGTAGGACGCCTCTGCTGTGGCCAAACAGCTCAGCGAAATTATCTATTTCTGCACAGAAAACCTCTACTATTAGCGTGATCCTCAATTTATTAGATAAGATTAAGATTTTATGTATTAGGTTATGATAATTTTAACGGAGCAATCTACCGCTATAAAGTCACGGGGGGAGCGGGGGGGGGCCCCGGACGAACACAGACATGCTCTATAAAGAACACTGGATTAAGTTCACCAAGACTTAGTGTACACAGTGCCACTGCAATATCTTATTTTAACAGTTTGCTATTGAAATACTTCCTGATATTTGGGCAGCCGAACTTATATTAGGATACACATCAATTCTATAACTGCAGGTCCTCTGTGTTAAGTGCAAATACTCCACTTTTTATTATCAGTATACAGTTCAGATAGTGTTCATTTTCAATTTTACCCATTCACCTTTGTTCATATATCCACCTAGCCTTAAATCTGAACAGCAATTTTATATCACCACAGGTGAATTGAAAGTGCAAAAAATACCGTGTTATTATACGAAAACCTAACAGATACGTGTTTTTTGACTTTGCAGCACTACAGCTTTGGTTCCATTGACGCAGCTTGCACTAACTTAAAAACACAATTTTATATCAGCCCCCACCACCCACACCACAAGTGAATTGAAAGGTGCAAAAAAATACAGTGTATTATACAAAAACATAAACAGATACTGTTTTTTTACTTTGCGCACTACAGCTTTGTTCATATGACGCAGCCTTGCACGTAAATCTTAAAACAGCAATTTTATAGTCACCACAGTAATTGAAAGGTGCAAAAAATAAATTTTATTATCCGAATACATTCAGATACGTGTTTTTTTAAATTTGACGCACTACAGCTTTGTTCATTGACGCAGCTTGCACGTAAATCTAAAACAGCAATTTTTAAGTCAACCAAACAGGTGAATTGAAAGGTGCAAAAAATACATTTTTATTACCCCAAATACTTTTCAAGATACGTGTTTTTTTACTTTGACGCACTACAGCTTTGTTCATTGACGCAGCTTGCACGTAAATCTTAAAACAGAAATTTATATCACCACAGGTGAATTAAAAAGGTGCAAAATATACCGTTATTATACGAAACATAACAGATACGTGTTTTTTGATTTTGGGCCCCACTACGCTTTGTTCTTGACGCAGCTTGCACGAAATCTGAAAACAGCAATTTTATAGTCACCACGGGTGAATTGAAAGGTGCAAAAAATACCGTGTATTATACGAAAACATAAAAAGATACGTGTTTTTTGTACTTTTGCCCAGTCCAGATTTGTTGATAGAGACACCTTGCAGTTATATTTGAATCCAGCAATTTTGTTTTGATTAGAGGGATTTGGAATCTGTGATTTCCCGCTTTTAAAAGAAAACTTTCCAAACATTCCATACCTTCTAAAATTTTTTTTTTTCTGAACATGGACGAAATGCGGGTAGTAAGCGAGCAAAGAGGGGGGTAGCACAGGGAAGAAAGGGGTACGGAAAATCCCTTCCAGGCGGCGACAACACCATGCCACGGATCGTCAGTTGCAGGACCGTAGGCCTGTCATCGCTGGTCAGGCCCTGGAATCTCATAACGAACAGCGTCGAAATTGTCCTTCAGGGGTTAATCAATGCTTCAGCAGTCTTCCCCCTCTCCCTCCGATCACGGCCAAAAATTTCGAAACGCATCATCACATCCTCCAACAGAACAGCCCAAATTCAACTCGTTACCCCCACTGTGGATAATCCATTGTCGAAGACCTCTTTATGACAAAATGTGGTTGGGGCAAAAGGCTGTTAAAAGACAAGGGGATGATTTATCTGCTCTACGCCCATTATGAGCCACAGAGGAGGGAAGGAAGCGGAAAATCGGAAAAAAAAACCCCGGGCGTCGGCAGCTCCTTGCGGGCCCTCTTGTTGTAGCCCGCACTTCGGGGATGCAAAAAAGTCAGACGACCAAGTCACCTGTTTTTGAGATGATGAGATGACGACATTGCGGATCCATCCGGCTTTTCCGCAGAATTTCTTGCAGCGCTTCATCAGTGGACGGGGGAGGAAAGAGGGGGTGTTCAATAGGGGTCCCGCCACAAAAAAGGAAGGGGGGGTCCAAAGTCTCTGATATGACCCCCCCCGGGCCCAGGCAGCCAACCCAACTCCTCCTTTCCCCGAAAAAAGGTCCAGACCTCTCAACCGGGGCCTTCTTTGAGCAAGCCTTGATTCACCCCGTTCATACCCCCCTTTGCCGAAAAAAGCATAAGAAGGGGCAAGAACCTTAATGTTAAACCACCACCAACATGTCTAGTCACATGCAGCAATGCAAGTTGAAATAAGGGAACACTTGGCCAAAAAACCCAACCGACCCCGGGCCTCCAACCACTGTCCCACCCCTTCCCAGCCCCTCCTCATCCGCCACCCCCAATTTTCCTCACTCCCCATGTCTCCAGAGTCATATCGGGATCACCCCGCTTTCACCTCCACCGTGGGCCCGAGTCCACCAACCCCCCAGAGCCCTTTCCTACCCCCCTTCTCCTTCCGCCAGTTTGACACCTGCACCCCGACAGCGCCAGCCTAGCAGCCACCCTTCTGTCTTCCGGTTTGGGAGCAGAAAAAAACACTTTAACCCCAAAACCCCATCCCAAAGCAAAAGCTGAATGTGGGCATTCCCCAGGTTTTTGGCCCCTTGGAAATTTTCCCTTTTTCCGTTTTGGGGGACCAATGGGGCCCTTGCATGGCCCCTTTTGCCTGCCCCCAATACCGAGCCAGGCATTTCTTTGAAAAAAAAGCCGTCCCTGCCCTCCACCAGGTCATCTAAAATTTCAAGGCTTTCTGCATTTTGGGGCCGGGGAAAGTCCATTACCACCGCAATGGACTAATAAGCACGGCCAAGGCCACTATTCTCTGTGACGCTCACGGGGTAGCTGGATGGTTTTCTCGGGGGGTGACACAAAAATGTGGATCGTTTGACTTTACAAGATGAATCGGGCAGGGATCTTGAGATGTTGTGCCCCTTTTGCCGGTCACCGATTAGTTGCTGTCACTTCCATTCCTCTCCAAAAAAAAGGGTCCTTTTGAAAAACTTATTTTTAAAATGCATTTCTTACTGCACTTTTTATTCTCGCCCCCAAAACATTTCCCTTTTTGCGGGTTTTGCTGTGGGGGGAACGTAAAAGACACCAAGGTTTCATAAAAAAAACCCAATTTTTCCCATTTATCACTTCATCTTTAGAATTTTTCGCATTGTCAAGGTTTTGGGGGCATGTTTGCCTCCAATTTTTAACAGTGGCTGAAAAGTCTATTTAAAAATTTTTTTTGGGGTCATTTTGCTGTGAGATACAGCAAAATTATGGTCCTTTGGAACAGAAATGGGGTTTTTAATGGCATTTCTCCCTCCCAATTTTAACAGGGGCTGAGAAGTCTATTTAAATTTTTGGGGGTCATGTTCTGGAGATAAAGCTATAACATGGCCCTTTTGAACAAAATGGGCTTCTAAGGGTATTTCTCCCTCACAATTTTAACATGGCTGAGAATCATTTTTTAAAATTTTTTTTGGGTCATTGCTTTTAAATGCAGCAATACTACGGCCTATTCAAAAAAAATGTTGTTTCAAATAGACATTTGTTTTTAAAAATTGTCAAAGGGGGTCATGGGTCATTTTTTAAAATTTTTTTGGGGGGCATTTGCTGTGAATGCAGCTATACTACAGGCCTATTAAAAAAGTTGTTTAAAACAACATTTGTTCTTAAAATTTTTAAAGATGGCTCAATTGGGGGCTGTCGAACGGGAATAGGTAGGACACTGTTTAAGGGACACAATTGCAAAATGACTTGTTTTTTCAAATCTTTAAAAAATAGAACAATCCCTGTTTGAGACAAAACCATTTAATATAATTAAAAAAAAAGAAAACAAAACTGGGGGATTCCATCCAATTTAAAATTGTTTTCAGAATTTAAAATACAAAAAAACTTTCATGTATAAAATACTTTTAAAAAAAATTCCTCTGAATTGTACAAGGGAGGTCGGAAAACTTACCAGATTAGGTTATTCGAGGACAGGAAATGGGCAGGGGCAGAGAACAAAGTACAGAGACCCTTTCCTCCAGCACGTTTAGTAAAAGAGAAAAAAAAATGCCCCGAAAAGGGCACCTGGGTGAACAGGACTTTTAAACCCCCGATTCCAAGTGAAACTCAATGGGCCGCAAAACATCGGGGGGGCAAGCGCTACCCAGGGCTTTACTGTTACTGAGGAAGGCTGTGTTTTCACACTTGGGCCCCTTTCCGCACTCGCTTTTAGCACGACAGTTTTCGTTGCCGTCATCAGGGCATTTTTTAAACCCCTTTTAATAGATGACGGACGCCAGCCTGGGGTCTCACCGCACCCCCTGTAACTCCGGCCCCGGTCATGTGTGGCACAACAATATATCAATGTCCTTCAACTAAATGGTGGTTGAAAACTCCTTTTTCCCCGGCACTTTTTTAAAACTGGGTCAGCATTTTAAGTCATAGCGGTCCAGGACAAGTTGTCAATTCCATTCAACAAAAAGGTGGTTGAAAGCCCTTTTTTTCCGGCACTTTTAAACTGGGGGGAGATGGGTTTAAGGGGGATGCTGCTCCAAAGGGTTTTGAATGTCCATTTTAACTAAAATGGGTTCAAAGACCCTTTTCCCCCACTTTTAATCTGGGGGTCAACAATTTAATGGTAAACTGCGTCCAGGACATTTTATCAAAGTCCATTCAACTAAAATGGGGGTTAAATACTCCTTTTTTTCCGCACTTTTTAATCTGTGGGCAGACATTTTTTAGGGCATGCGCGTTCCGGGGCAGGGATTTAAATGTCCCGTTTTAAATAAAATGATGTTCAAATAAAACTGCCTTCTGGCACTTTTTAAATTTTTGGGGGGATGCAGTTTATGGGGCAGCTGTGGACAAGACAGGGGTAGTGAATGTTGTGGACTTTTTTCTGTGGCTTTTATAGCCAAGTGTGTGCCTAAATTACAGGGATCCTTTTACGGTTTTGGCTGTTAATTCCCCTTCTCCCGCCCTGTTTGGGTGTAAGAATGAGGTGTTGTGCTCTCCCATAGACTTTAATGGTATGAGATGATTGTACGATATCGAAAAAAACCCTTTTATGGTGGCCGACTATCGACTATCACCCGATGTCATAGCTAACGTAATCGCTAACATACCAAACGCCCCTCCCAAAACTTTGAGAATAGTCGGATTCAAACCCCCCTCAGCCACTATTCTGATGCTGCCCCCCGCCCGTGCCACACATCTGCGTCAGTTGCTCCATCTGCCTCCCCCCATCTTTACCCGGGACTGAATTGCCACCCACCTCCCACTCATTGTGCCACCCTACCTCATGCTGCTGGGTGCTGCTGATGCTGTGACGCACCTTACACGTGCATTGGTTTAATCTGTACCTCATCGCTGCTGGCTGCGCTGCTCCGTTTCTGCTGCTGTTGCTCCGTCACCTCCACCTGTATTGTGCCCAAACTCTGGGCTCCTGATGTTGCTGCCCACCTCCCCAAAATTCTCATTGTGCCATGCTATGACCCATGCTGCTGCTGTTTCTGCTCCATCCCTCCCAATGTGTCATTGTGCCACTCTGTGGCCTTTCTGCTTTTTTTGCCATCCAAATTGTCATTGTCCAAACTCTACCTCTGCGCTGGCTGTTGATGCCGTCACCTCCACAATGTTCATTTTGCCCCTTTGTGGGCTCCTGATGTTGCTGCCACCCCCCAAATTTTTCATTGTGTCACTCTGTGGCCTAGTCATGCTGCTGCTGAGTGACCACTGTCTCACTAGAACACCCTGTGGTTTCCCAATGCTATTTCCACCCTCACCACGCTATGACGTTGGCACTATGTTTGGTTTTCCCCTTCTTTTCATTTGTCAGAAGGAATGAAAAGCAGCAGGATTTATAGCCAAAAGCAGGAGTGGATATAGAACACAGAAGACGTGCAAATATCACATTTACTGGTCATCTCTGTTTTGGATCAACTAGTCTTTGTGTTTGGCTTTAGCAATACTAATGATCAGAGTTGTCTATGCAAAATTACTGCCGAAACCCTCTCCACTCATTCGGGGGCCTCTACATGTATCAGCGTTTAACAGAGCAGGTTCTGTCATATTCTGGGATGGTTTAAAGCTCTGCCCTCATGGAGTGACCCCTGCTGTGACGTCCCCTGTCTGTGCTGCGATCTGTGGCGGTTCCAGGAACCTACTACTGTGTTCTTTGACGCTATGGTGGGATCTTAGCCCTGCTTGTTTTTTTCCAGCTGGCGCTGACATGACTTTATCAGGCTACATTCCCGCTTGAGTTTTTTGGTCAGTTTTGCCCCCATAAGTGCCCAGGGAATTGAAGAGTGAAGCGATTCTAATAGCGGCGGCTGTCATGTGCGTGTCATTCTAAAACACAGCATTGTTTGAAGACCAAACCAAGCTCCCTCTGCATATTTGAGCATGGCACAACATTCTACAGCACCCTACAGGCTCTCTGCAGCCAGAAAATAGCTGTTTTTTAACGCGATTTGCCACAAATAAATTCGTGTCTAAACTATTTTTGTCGGAAAATTCAGCAAACTCCGCGAATTTAATTTTTGAGCAATTCGCCCATCTCTAACTGCTGTATATGATCTAGTGCACAACCTAAAAATCTGCCTGATGGAAACCTACAAAGAGAATGATTTTACCCTCTTTAGTGATTTTACCTTT